>JTDE01000335.1:250236-277992 GCA_014338405.1 Paragonimus skrjabini miyazakii
CGGAGCCAGGTCGAAACGAGCGACGCTTGCTCATGAGGTTTATCGACTATATAAAAACTCAATTCTGTCGCAACTGCACAGCCACTTCGAAACATATCTCTACACAACAATATTTCATAGCTGCTGCGATTTGTTCTGTGTTTGTTAGGTTATCTCACCTGACTGAAACTGGGAAATTTGTTCATCAACGCCACCTGGTAGTCGTCCTTTACGTTCACTTCACTCAAATGCTAGTTAATTATTTTGCATTTCCGAGTGTGACCTCTGGTAAAATGACAAAACAAAACGGGCAAGCACTACAGCACGATCCGAGTCCAGGCGGTTGATACAAAACACACGACAGTCTCTAAAAGAGTAGTCACACGTAACTGACTGTTATACGATCAAATTCTGTCCATGACTGAGATGCACAGGGTGGCCTCCATGTGATACAATGCCCCTCCCTGCGCTGGGTTATGGTACTCAAAATATAGGAGCCATGTGGTGCGCACGGCTGCAGCAGCCTTTCACAAATGTCGGAGCAATCAGCCCGGACGCCATACATACCTTTGGCCATTTCTCATCCGGAGAAAGATGATTAAGTCCAGCATTAAAATCTCCGGCTAACATGAGTGTTTAGTCTGTCTCAGAAGGTCGACGAGGACATCATAGAACGTAGCCCTAGTAGCATCCGAACAACCATCGGTTGGAGCGTACGCCGATCTAATGAATAAACGTCTTCCTAAATTATGTTGACATGCTTTAACCGATGTACTGAGTCTGACAGTGCACAAGCGACTGTTCACTGGGATCCCATCGAGTTCTGCTCCGGAACTCAGTGCGAACCCCACTCCAGTCTGATCACAAGATGCAGTTTCGGTGTCACCAGAAACAATCCGAGAGGAGTGTTTGGATCGACAGTTATCTGGAGGTGAACCCATGTGCACAACGGTGCTAGAATCGTAAACTGCCGTATCCGATACCCAACACACATCGAGCTCCAGAATTTGGATAGTGTTTGCCAAAGCAGCTTGCTTACCAACTTGTTGGAGAGTGCGCCAATGTTTACCAGTTGTCTTGGTTTTAGAAGACAGCTATCACTTGAAGGTACAGAGAGCTTGAAAGGCAAAACGAAGGGAGAAAGTCATAGTGGGTGAATAATGTCATTGTTGGGAGAACAATAACTTCTGATACTTTCTGGTCGGTTATGCTGCGGAAGGGATTGACTTGAAGGACTCAACCCCGAATCTAACCGAAAAATTTGATCGACGAGACAAAAGAAGATAGGGCTTTTATGGAGACCTTACCGAAGCCAATGACTCCAGTCTGATTCACCTGATGGATATGGATTTGCGCAACTCGAAGGCGAAGTGGATAAGACATTATTGTTTGACTGTTCATCGCTACGTTGAGGACGTATCCGAAGGGACACCAGACTTTAAATGATACCCAAAGTTTTCCGACTGTATTAGACAATACACTAGCAGTCACGATCAACCACTGAGCGATCGAGTACCGTCTTGTCTTTCTAACCCTCTCCTTTCTTATTCGGAGGACAGTAGTGAGGCAACCATGAAAATAATTCTGTTGTATGCTGACAGAAACTTTCCTCAATAATTAAGCAATCCTACACTGTCAGTAGTGTGATATACAATCACATGAGTGCATATGCCTCTCTTCTGACTGCTTCACTCTGGCCTAGCTGACAAGGTTGAGCCTGACAGGACAGAAGTTCCACACAGTCAATACAACCCACCGGATCGATTCAGTACACAGGCCTGACCACCACTTCGAGGTGGCTGATTGGTTGAGAACTAACGTTTAGGGAGCCTCTGCTCGTTTTACCTATTGCAGTGCTACGAGAACAATACACGAACTCACCGTATAAAATTCAGGCACCTTTTGAGCCACATCTATCACAGTGATAATTTGACAATAAGTTACAAAGATAAGAGCAGTGATGTCCAATTTCCTTTACTCAACAGGCTGAAACCGATCAGCTATTTTGACCGACCAATAACTAGCACGCACCAAATTCGGTTTCCGGTAGAGTTTGAGGGGTGTCTCCCGTGGGAACAGCAAGCGCAACAACCAAGAAGGGCAAATAGTATACTTTCCTGTAACTCCAAGTTCTAGTGGAAAAGTGGCTGACCCATCATTCTCTCACCTGCTCACAAACTGATGTCGATTCCCAAAGGTGTGGTGTTGAGGATACTCAACTAGGCGGAAGCAGCTGTCTTCCACGACTGGTGACCACCAAGATCAATTGCTTGCAAGTAATGCACGAGCTCTATTTTCAAAGATGTCATCGCACCTCACAAAATGCACACAGCAAAGGGGGAAATTATCAACTAACCATAAGATGGTTTATCGATAACTGATCACTTCACCAGAGTCGTCTAGTGCCAGCTGAAGCAGATAACGTAATCCAGTGTTGTAATCAGAAAGGTTCTTTTAATCTCTGGGGTTCCCAGGTCCTTAGATCAGCGTATCGCCATTGATGGTAACGCAACGGACAGGTGTTCGTTCCTAACCATAGAACAACAGAATGTGATTCGCATCCAGTCGACTAGCAAGAGACGTGACAATAGTCGATCGATTACGTGACTCACTGACTGTGAACTGCTAGAATGATTAAGAGTAATCAGTAGTCATTACAAGGTTCATTGAAAAGCATACACCTAGTAAGGACATCCCGAAAGCATCCTTCCTGTTTGTCGTCTGAGAAGAGTTTTCAAATCAATAAAGCATCGCGTACACAAGATTCCCTCCATGAAACATTCGTTTTCCCTGACCCGCTTACAACCAAAACTGTGACCCGCGCGTGATTGCACACTTCGAAACAAGATCGTTTGTGATCCTGCCGCCCGAAGCAAGACAGCTACTACAGTTATGCATAAGCAACGTTCCATTCCGCTCCCCAAATTCAGTTTTTGTTTACGTGAGAAATCGTTTAGCCTCACATATGGCTGGACGGAATTTGTTGTGGGCATATGGACGAGATTATCGTGGTAACCGACATTCAGCAAGAAATCGGTTCATCGGTGGAAAAAGAGTCGTGGTCACGATAACTCACTAAATTTTGGTGCATTGATCTTTAAAAGGGATGGTACGGTACAACATAAAGTTTGTCGACACGGTGCTTATGGTGAGGAAATCCCACATCGACTCAACACAGACGGGGATTAGTAGCGAGAAATACAAGCATAGATAACAGAGTAGCATCATGAGGAAAAAATAGTCACAGGGATACTGATTTCTAGAAACACCAAGTAACCAATCAAAACCAATCGATCAGCCGAAAGAACAAAACGTGCCAAACACGGGCGATGACGCCTGTTCAATCGTGGAGACTACTGAGTTCCGCTATGCAGCAAAATTTCGGTGCGACTGGAACACTCGAATACTTTTGACACACTTATCACAGACAGACGGCTTGCTTTCCGCCACTTTACAAAACAAATGAATGCAGGTCCGCTTACACATTAGTACCAGAGGAGCGGCAGCAAGCTGGGACACTCGCGCTTGCCTAAGTGCGCGCGCAATTACATCAGCCAACCAGTTTGAGGCCACGTGCAGATAGTAAATGGTCACACACACACACAAGCGTAAACTATTATTGTATGTCACATGACCAAAATGAATGACCGCACTGGCAACTAGTCACAGTTTACCGACAGTTTCATACCTTACAGCAGTAATTATTATCAAGAGGTCGCAACTATCCTTGATAAGGTTGGTGGATACACTATACTCGAACTGGACAACTACAGTAAAAACAGCAACTTCACGATGAATTTTCAGTTACATTTCTACAATACACACTTGATGAGATGTAGCGAATCATCCCAATGAAATTCGTGTAATAACGAATATGCCAAGGAATTGTTCATAAAACAATATGTTATGACCCTTGTGGTCAACGATAGTTAGTAAATGTCTAGCGCACGATAATACAAATCACGGAACGTAGCACAGAGCTTAGCAATACCCGGAACCCCCAGAACAACACAGAAGACCGTGACCTTTAGCCGAGAATGTATTTGCTGTCAAACCGAAGGTAACAATGCAGACGAGCGTCTGCATATATATAGTCTTTTGATAGCCTTGAGGAATCCCACTTGAATTGATGCATTAAAAGTGGGACGGGCCAATCACAGACGCCGGAGAAACGTGCGCCAAAATTGAGTTGTGGCACGTTGTAGCGCGAAAAAGTAAGATTCAAAATCACAAGATATTAAACGATAATATCTCGAAAAATAATCATTTTTGGAGAAAATAGACTTTCCCCAACACAATATAATCTGGTTAGGCAAACGAAACTGTAAGACGTCCACGAAGAGACACCACAATAGACTGATAATGAACAACCAGTTAGTATCTAGGACCGTATAAAATGATTCTAGACTTTAGATCGATGATTCGCAAACTTTCCCAGTTTCGTTTTCAAACTCAACGTCATGTTCAATGTATCATACAAGAAGAGTGGAAGTAGAGCGGCAACACCTAAATACAGTACAGTACAATATAAAGATAGATTATATGTTCAAGGGTTAAAATAAATATGTGAGCTCGGTGCAGCCATATGTACAACTTACCTTCAGACTTAAAGACTCTTAGAAGTTGTAGAGACCATGTTTATAAATTTGAGGGGACGCTCTGCTATCCAGATCTATAGGATCGCTTTCTTACACGCCCCATCACCTACTGTTTTAAACCTATAAGGAAGCACAACAACAGCTCAAATACAAAATCGTGCGACTGGTAATCGGCGTCATTCCCACTAAACTATTGAACGAAACAAACCGAAAACCAGGTGACAGATCAATCCATACAGAAAAGCGGCAAGGGAAGTGAAATGTGAATGGTATGAATTGCCACACGGCGGGAAAGGTGTCCAATGACAAAACACAAGATCCGGAGACCTAGTGATCAATAGAGATAAGACGGTCGTATTTAGTCAGCCCGATTGTGAACGTACCGAAACGCGCGCGATACCAGCCCAAGAGAGAAAAACAAACTTATCGGGAGTCAAAGAAAAATTTGGCAGAAAAATGTAATACGGGGGCATAGTTGGATACAAAAGGGCTCAGATTAATGGTACACCAATTCAGTTCACACAGACAACGCACATTGTCCGATAAGTTTCTAGAAAAAGTGGCAAGAATTACACAAATGTGGTCGGAATGTCTTCATACACCACGCCTTCTTTTCAACTGATCTGCGATTGCCTCCAAAAAGTCCATAGTGGTCAGATAGTGCTCGGGTTTGACATTTCTGGCACCATGAATACATATGGCCAAGTCTTTGGTCATCTTCCCACTTTCGACAGTCTCGATGCAGGCCTTTTCCAAATCAGCACAGAATCTGGTGTAAAACAGAAACCCAGAGAGAAAAGGTCAAATCTCCTCAATTCGGCTTCCAAGCCATAAGTACGAACAATGTATAATAGACACATCGACCTGTTTCATTAAACGGGTGCAACATCCACTTCATACGTCACGTTCAAATAACAAAAAGGAAACAGTGAAAGATAGGCTCGAAATACGGAAGCCATGAAAAGTATCGCAACAGACTTTGAAAATTAAAGAAATATCCTATGACCATTAACAAGCAAAATAAACTTTTGCACCGCAAGATATTTTTGTTGCCCTGCGGCACACTGAGTCACACGTGGGAGCTGGATGGCACTGTCAAATTGTCCTAACATGGAAAGAAACAGTTGTCGAATTGTTCACTGGGTATCCTGTAATTCAAATGGACGAGCTGTGAGATCGCTGAGTGCACAACGTGGAACTAATCCCATCGAAAGTTGCGAATCAAAACACAAAGAAAACAATCGGCGAATGAAGAAACCGGTGATAAACTAACGGAAACATAGGTTCAACAGGTACTGCCATTATGAACGAACGATCTGAAAACCCCCCTTCAAAACCATGAGTCGATAGTGACGGCCAATAAACAAGATATACCTAAAACCGTTTTATGTATTGCCCGGCCAGACGGGGAGCAAGTTCCAACCACAATGGCTGTCGGCTTAACAGTCTCAATCGACAGCTACGTTTAACAGGTGCCTACGATGAAAATGGAACACGTGCCGACAACCACAATGCTCAAAATGGGCAGCTCGATCTGAATCTGATGAGAAACACTCACTTGATTAATTCTTGATTATTGTCCAGCTTGCCTCGATGAGCTAGACCACGAGTCCAGGCGAAAATGCTTGCGATAGGGTTTGTACTTGTGGGTCGCCCCTTCTGATGTTCCCGATAGTGTCGTGTGACGGTGCCATGAGCAGCCTCAGCCTCAATCGTTTTCCCGTCCGGACACATCAAAACAGAAGTCATTAGACCGAGAGATCCGTAGCCTTTATGGGCGATAAAAGGGATACCGAGATCCATTAATGATCTCGGTTACCGGATACGGTAAGCTGGCCACGATTGTCAGTCTGCATGACCCAAGGAATAAGATTGTACAGCGCTGGTCTAGTAACAAAAGGATTACCAACCTAGTCAATGACCTAGCCAGATTGAAAGTTCAAGCCCAGTCATGTTGTTGCTTTGTTTATCCGAGATATGAAAATTCATCGTTATCATACAGACGATTTCAAACTAAACTAAACAAAAAGTGTAAAAAAAGTAAGATAAACATAGGAGTGATTAATAACAAAAAGTAAAGTATATTATGTTAGACATTTTAAATTCTAAAATGTAAAAAGCGAGCAAGATATGAGACAGTAAAGGTACATTGATACACAATGGCACTAATCTAAAAACGGCGGTTGAGGAATATGAAAAAAAGCTTGGTTAGGAGATTTGTCACATGCACCCAAACGTTCCCATAATCTAAAAATGAACGTCGGGTGTTAGGACGAATTCATAAACCTTTAAAAACATGATCATTTTTATAAGTATTATGGTGAAATGATGTGCACAAACTAAAGTATATTCTGGCATTTTGACTACAATACAGCAGATACTGAAACATACTCTGAAATATCTAGCTGCACAAATTTAAGAGCATTCGAACCAACCGGCGCTTTAACCACTATATGTAAAATAACACACTAACGGTGTTAGTGGTCACGTAACCCAGTAGACTAAACGCGGACTACCTAAGACAGAAGAGCACAAAATAATCGGGCTACCCCGTCCACACCGCGAATCAAACCAACCTTGGGCGATCACGTCACTTTGAACGTCTCCGTCGTAGTTTTTGCAGGCCCAAACAAACCCACCGGATGATTTAAGAGCCTGTGCAACCATATCATCGATCAGACGATGTTCGTACCAAATGTTGGCTTCTTCAAAGAGGCGCTTGTATTCCCTGAAAACAAACTATGCATTATGGAACTATGCGCGTCACATAAACGTCATGCAGAAAATAACAACGAAAAAACTCTTGTCAATAGTTTGTTTTTAGTGCATGATCCTCACAGTTTGGAAAAACAGTAACTATAAGGTTGAAACGGTTCAGTACCTTGTAACATGGCAAAAGTTGATAGATGTCCATAATCCATGGCACCTTCCACGTCAAAATACGTACATTCGCTACATTATTCTAGTCAACAGGGTTCATTAAACTTAGAGTTCACGCTCAGTGGAAAACGTTCACAATCTAATCTGAACATCAGATCACGCCAGTTACCATTCAACCTTGGTTGGTTTCCCACACTTTTCTTTTAGCTGTATATAGCCTTAACACAAATCCAAATTTAGCTAAGCGATATCGAAATTAATGCTATTTAAGTCACGCTGGTATATACCCGAAGCCGCCGCCGTCAAGAGACGTGAACATCTTCAGATCTGCATGAGCGCTGGAACACAGGAGAAAAATCCTGTAGTTCACTGAACACACTTATTAGAAAGGAATTGAGTACACCCAAACCACATATGTTACAAGTGGTGAATAGCCGTCTCAGCAAAATTAGACGGTCACTTTGAAAAATATGCTAGAATATTTGAATACAACCGTTCCAGATAGTTTGCAGAATTCTAAGTCTGTCTGGTATTTCAATTCCATCGTTAACATCGACGACAATATAGTAGTGATTGGTTTAGATAAGTAGTCACATGCAATAAAGGCACTCTAATTGAGGAAGAAAAATGAGGGAAAATTTCATAAACCCCGGAAAATGCAACAAGATGTACACACAGGGGTAAAAGTGGGAGTAAGACAGCCAACCTGAAGAGAAATGAAAAGTTATCGGAGTTTGTACACTCCCCCTGAGGCCATTTTGAAGATCATCTCTTGGAGCAGTCGAAATCATATAGGCATGGTTGCGAGTGTGACATTCACAACCTAACCATATGACCTTTGATTGAGATCATTATACATACGCTTTTTAGTTCGCGAATGTTGCACTTGAGCTCAGTTAAACGCAAAATTCTTGTTCGAGATCGGTTCAACTTAGAACTTCGTCTTAGTTCCATGCAGCCAGATATAGAGCTCGATGGGTTTCCGCGTTTAATGGGTCGAATCGTCCACTTTCTATCCAAGTAGATTACATCGCCTTTTGTGTTCAGCAGTTGCACAACGTCCTCTAGTTTGACAGCGTGCTGTAGATTCAGCCGTAACTTCCGGATGGCTCATGGATGACAAACGATACTAGGTTATTTGGATCACAAAGCTTTTATCTACATGTCCAGAAGATCTGTGAGTATTGTTCGTGTTGCTAAAATCATTTCCAATGTAAGCCAGAAGACAAAGAAAAATGTTTTGACCGAAATTGTGGTTGCATAAAACCGCACCTGGCGATCGTTATGAGGCGGCTGCAGATATCAACCAGGAGATCGTTGTACGGTAAAACAATGGATACTTCGCGTGACGGAACGAAAGTGGCCATTTATGAAGAGGGTCACTACATGTAGGTTTTACAGCACTCCATTACTCAAACAATCAATCTCAGAGAACAATGCTGTCGACAAAATCGATGGTTGTTATGATGGTCAGGAACGCGACAGCTATCGATCTCTGGTAGATGTGACGGTGTTTCTGCAGTTCACGAGATGTGAAAACAGTGTCAGTGCACCCATGGCATGCGCAAACTCCAGCTCGCACTTCAGGATATTGCTCTTCGAATAACCAGCTGAGTACAGCGGACATCGATAGCTTGGGTGCGACTAGAATCAGACTGACTCCCTGATGATTGCGCGATCATATCCTGTCGATGGGAGTAACCGACGATTCAATCAAGGATGGAGAAACTTAGTATTCAAAACTTTGAGGAGAACAGAACAGGCGGGAATTCAGTTGTCGCTACCAAACCGCCTTCAAGAAAGACCGGAAGAAAGTCACTTGAACCCAGTGTCTTGTGGCATAAGAAAGTTTCGAGTTGTTTTCGGATTTCCACTTCTATAGGGGACTAAAAGGAAACAGACGGGAAAAAACGACTTAAAATTCACGGTAACTGTCGTGGAAGAATCCAATTCCCCGAAAATACCGTTTTCATTCACCTTTGGAATGTCCTATCGAAGTGACCTTCATAGTCGGCACGGTCATGTGCCACTTCACCCTTTACGTGTGTTCTCAGACTTTGTACCAATTTCTGGCACCCCACCAGCGCACTTCGCTCTTCACGAGCGTTCTCAGCCTTGTGCTCATTTCTAGCATCCCGCCCACATGCTTGTCCTTCAATTGAGACATCACACTACTGTCTGGATCTTTGCCTGGTCCACTTATGTCCTTTGTTTTCTGATTGGTCACAAACCCTTTAAATGTGGTCTAGTTTGTGACCGTGTTGTTTTCGGATTGAGTGACATAAAGTGGCTCTGTCCGCAGGCCAGTCGTCCCTGCTCAATACAACTATTGGCGAACGAGTCTGGTGATTTTCAATTATGACTGGCGAATCTGTTGATTTAAAACGTCTTCTCGCGAAGCAGCTCAAGCTTATCGAGCCGCTCACTGATCGTTTATCTACATCAAGTTTGGCCCCACCGACGTCCGCCGGTGGGAAGCAAACAGTTGACGCTGTCGCAAGCGGCATCACCGAGTTTCATTACGATGCCCAGGCTGGTTTGACATTTGATGTCTGGTTCAGACGGTACGAGGACCTGTTCATTATCGATTTCGGTACACAGGACGAACTATGGAAGGTCCGTCTCCTCCTACGAAAACTCGGTACTGTTGAGCACGAGAAGCATGTCAACTTTATCCATTCAAAGAAACCACGCGAAAACTCGTTCGAGGAAACGATCGAGACGTTGCGGTCCATCTTCCGTGATCAACTTTCCTTGTTCAACACAAGGTACCAATGTCTGAAACTGGTCAAGTCAGACGACGACGACGACGACGACTACGTCACCTATGCCATGTGGTCAATCGCGATTGCCAGCGTTCCAAGCTCGGTTCGCTTACCGAGGATCAATTCAAATGCCTGGTGTTCGTCTGCGGTGTCCACTCTCCGAAAGACGCAGACATCCGTACTCGCTTGCTGAATAAGGTCGAACAAGATCCCACGACGACGCTTCAGATGCTCACCACGGAATGCCATCGCCTAATCAACCTCAAACACGACGTTGCAATGGTCCAACGCGGTACTGGTGTCGTACATGCAGTACAGTCCGGCTCATTCACACACGGTTCGGGCAATGGTACACGAACACAAAATCTCTCACGGCATCCAGGCCCTGGTTCACTTCTCACAGGACTTGGTTCGCATCCTCAGCGCTCATACGACAAGAAGTCACCTCCGTCCCCGTGCAGGCATTGTGGTGCCTGGCACTTTCATCGTGACTGTCCTTTCAGACGGTACCGTTACTCTCGGTGTGGTTAACTGGGGTACAAGGACGATATCTGTCAATTCCGGCGTACTGGCAGTGGTTACTCTACCTCCAAGTCTCGGCATAACCCCAAGTTCAAATCGAGGTTTAGATCCAAACCGGTTGGCAGATCACTGAGCCTGGTAACAACTTTCAAAGTCAACGTTCCCGGTCGACGGAAGATCATGTCGGTCATGATAAAAAGCTTCCCAGTTCGATTGCATTTGGACACTGCGTCGGATATTACAGTCATTTCGGAGAACCTCTGGAGAACACTTGGTCGACCTCCAATCTGACGGACGTCCCAATCCGCCACCAACGCCTGTGGCGGCCTTTTGCAATTGACTGGCGCCTCATTCCGAGGCACAACTGTTAACAGCTCCTGCTACTCTTCCGGCTCGAATCCCAATTTACTCGGGCTCGATTGGATAGAACAACTTGGCCTACTCGATTTTCCAATTCGAGCAATATGCAACTAGGTGCGGTCCCCTACCGCACCAGGCAATGCGACGACGGAGATCGTCCAATGGTTCGCGCTAATGTTTCAGAAAGGACGCTGCCCTCAGAACCAAGCAATCCTCCATCCATCTCCAGGAGTTCAACCCATCTTTCGTCCAAAAAGGCCGGTACCGTACGCAGCTTTGGCACTCGTGAACCCAGAGCTCAAACGCCTTGAGGAACAGGGCGTCCTCATTATTGAGATCGTACCGTTGACTTCAGCAACGGCGACTGCTACTTCCAACACCCTTTGACGGTCGTGCAGTCAGCCTAACCTCACCGAAACCATTGTCTGATAATGGTACCCGATTCGTGTCCGGTCAGTTTGACGAATTCTGCAGGCGCGACGTCACTGAACACGTTCGGTCGCCTCCAAATCATCCGCAGTCCAACGGGCAGGCGAAACGCCTCATCGACATACGCAGACGTGTCTTTCTCAAATCGCGCAGGGAGGGGACGTCTGAAGGAAGCTTACGGCAACTTTCACTCGTCTACCGCAGGACTCCTAACAAGTTGCTGAACGGTAACCCATCTCCTACCAAAGCCCATATGAGTCGTAAATTGCAAACCACGCTGATCTCCATGATCCCAACGAAGCAATTAGAAGGGAAGCAATTTTCTTCAGACGAACAAGCTCCATTATTAGTTCGATCGTCTGTCTACGTCCGCGATTATCCGTCCGATGACAACCAGTGGACAGAAGGTGTGATAACGAGATGCCGGGGCAAGGTGCTTCATGAGATTTCCGTTGCGAGGGACACTTGGGTCCGCCATCGCAATCAGCTCCGGCCTCGACATAGTGTCAATGAAGAAATACGTGACGACCATGGGACTATACCGTTTTTACCTACTCCTGGACACGTACGAGATTTCCGAAGCATCAACCTTACCTCTGTCGGCCGCCAAGACAAGTCGTCCTCTCAAACGTTGGAGCCATCGACAACACCGATCACTGACTCTTATTCAGGTTGACCCGAAGAAGACCACCTTCGTAAGGGAGGTGTCGGGGAAGAACCCAATTCCCCGAAAATATCGTTTTCGTTCACCTTTGGAAAGGCCTATCTCATTCTGTTCGAAGTGACCTTTATAGTCGGCACGGTCATGTGCCACTTCACCCTTCACGAGCATTCTCAGCCTTGTGCTCATTTCTAGCACCCCACCCACAAGATCGTCCTTTAATTGAGACATCAAAATACTGTTTGGATCTTCGTCTGGTCCACTTATGTCCTTTGTTTTCTGAATGGTCACAAACCCTTTAAATGTGGTCTAGTTTGTGACCGTGTTGTCTTCGGATTCAGTGATATAAAGTAGCTCTGTCAGGAGGCCAGTCTTTTCTCTGTGTTCGTTAGCTTCAGGTGGTTGGGTTGGCCGGAAAGATACGAATTAGTCGCGCATACTTAGTAGTCAGTTGTTCATTATCGTTGAACGTCGTTCCGTTATCTACCGTTTTAGTAACCGTTATTCTGTTGCCTGTTTACGCGTTCGTAGACCGTATACTGAAGATACAACAGTAACCGACGTATATGACCGGTTAAACTGCAAGTGGAGGCAACGCTAGAATTGACGACAACCTAAATGAGCGAAGATTGTCCTAGTGCTGGGGGAACGGGCTTCACTCCAGCCCTCATCCATCACTGTTGATGAAGTATCCTATGAAATTTATCGACACATACATAAATAAATAAAAATACGTGAAACTGGACAATTATGCTAATCCGGCGTGAGGGTCAGTCTTGGATGTGTTCATTCACAAAGCCATGTTGACTACGGCATCGTTATAACGAAACTGGACCTTGACGCAGTGAGACGGCTTGTGCATCTCGATGACCTGTTAGGCTAAACTGGACGATGGGGCTACGACACCGACAGAGTCACTCATACTAGTCAGGCCAATAAGTACAGGTCTGATAAACCAGTCTCCTGGTCTACCAGATTGGAGGTTAGAAAAAAAAAGCACCTTTTTTCCAGAAAACGTACCAGTTTTGGTACATCACCACCCACCTGCTGTTCTGAAGTATAGGTTTTTGAGCCAAAGGCTTTGGTCGTGAACCCTAATCGTTCTCCTGTCTAGGTCTGGGCGTCCTGGCAGTATCTCAGCCCACACACAACCATGAATACTCACACCAATAATTCCATACTGCATCCGCCGTCTCGCCGTATAAACCGGGTCGTCCTAACTGCTGCATACAGTAGGGTGGATAAATGAAAACATGCTACTACTGATCCCTCCACCACTGCCCTATCGAACTTAGCTCTCAGACCCCTCCCGATCTCTATTTCTGGTGACTACTCTGCAGGTCTCACAACAGATCTAGCTAAACATAATAACACTGTGTCGATAAGTCTCATCTTCTACAACTCAGCCTCAGGTCTCCTTCGTCCCTGGTTTTGACCTAGAATGAGAATTAATATAGGTGCTTTCAACGTTCGCACTTTAGACTCGCTAAGTATCGATGTCTGTTGTGTTGCAAAGACTAGAATACAGGACAGTAATCAACGTATGAAACTAACAGCGCTCAAACTGTCTAATCGATACTGGTTATACACTTCGGGTGACTCCACGGCTGCGGCTATCGGTCAAGCTGGGTATAGTCCTGAGCACGACGGCCGCAGCCGCATTAGTAGATTGGATTTCTGTTAACAGTAGACTTTGCGCTGTCTGCTTGGCAGGCTCTGTAAAGGCCAACTCTAGAGGTGAAACCTTCAGAAATCTTTTTATTGTCTGTTTATGCTCCAACCGTCTGTAGTGATGTCGGCATCAAAGACGCGTTTTGCTCGGGTCTGGCCGCTCTCCTCCGGTCGACACATGGTTATGATACAGTCATTCGGGCCAGAGATATTAACGCCCAGGTCGGCCGAGTCTCGTTTAGGTGGCAGGTTCACGAAGGCAGCACTTCGCTCGGATAATGGCGGGCGACTGCTGTATTTGTGCCTTAAGCACAAGCTATTTGTAGCCAGCACTAGTTTTAGACATCATGCACGTCATTGCTATACTTGGTGCCCACCTTCTCTGAATCAGGCCTTGTCTCAGAGAGACCATATAGCCGTTAGTTATAGGTGTCGTAGTTCGATTTAGGACTGTCGTTCTTATTGGAGCACATACTTGGATTTGGATCATCCGTTGATACGTTGTCGTTTCGTTCTTAGTTTTGCTGGACAATGACCCCACCAACAACAACGATTGGCTGCTGAGTAACGGGCTAAACCGTTAGTAAAGCATAAGTACTAAACCAATTTACAAAGCTGCCTTAGTAGTTCTCACTCCGAAGATCCTAATAGCTGCTGGATCCAAATCCCACAGGCAATTTGTGAAGCAGGTATCGTAGCATCTTGCACCGGCGAATATAGGTTGAACAGACATTGGATCTCGGAGAAATCCCTGGAGTTGTTAGGAGCCAGACGGAAGGTTCCTCTTGGCAGTTCACATAAGAAGTCTAGAAGAGATCCGTAGGAAACAGAAATGCAGTCTAAAGACTGACCATGAGGCTTGGTTAGTAGAAAAAGTTAAGGAAATGGAGACCGCTTTTGCCTCAGGGAACACCGGCACTCTTTAAGCTTATCCATGCTACCGGTCCCAGGCGACCGTCTGTCACTGAAGCTATCGGCGAAGCAGATGGCACACTTATCCATAATAAGTCCAGAAGGTTAGAGTGGTGGGCGGAACACTTTGAGGGCAAATTTAGTTGCCGCCACAGACCTGTAGTGTTGCATCTTGATAGGTAGATTTAAAACCACCCACTGAGACTGAGGTCTACAATTGCCTTTCGACTCTCAAACATAATTAGGCTGCTGGTCCAGATGACCTCGTGTCGATCCTTTTCAAAGAAGGTAGGGAGGCTTTTGACTCAGTTGTTTCAACCTGAATGGACGACGGAAACCATCCCTCCGTGCTGGGGTCATTCGATGAGAATTCCCACATTCAAGAAAGGTATCAGGGGCTCTTGCGAAAACCGTAGATAAATCAGTCTGGCCCCAGTCATTACTAGGGTTCTGGGATCTATTATACACCGTCGACTCACTGCAGCTTGGGAGGCAAACAATATGGAAGAACAAGCAGGTTTTCGCCCTGGGCGAGGATGTATAGACAACATTTGTACTCCTCGTCAAATTCTGGAGCGGCGTCGTGTGCCGCCGGCCAAAAATCGCTGTATTTCTCGACTATAAGGATGCATTCGATTCGGTTGATCGGTCTACACTTTTAGAGTCGCTCAAAGACAGAGGTGTACCGACCAAGTATGTAAACATACTGTCGGCGCCTTATTCTCATACTTCAGCTCAGGTTGGGGTTTACGATGAACTGTCTGACAGTTTCAGCACCAGAAGCGGCGCACGTCAAGATTGTTCTGTTTCACCAATTTTGTTCAATTCTGTCTTAGAGGAAATAATGGAGGACTGTCTCCGAAATTCACAGGATGCCGGCGTGGGCCGCCTACCAAGTGCAATACTGACTTGACTGTGCGGACGACAAGGTGTTGCTATTTGACACTTTCCAAGCAGCACAAACAATACTAGAGGCTGTTTCGCACCCTATTAAATGCTTCGGAATGCGCTTTGTAGTCTTGAAATACAAAGTGATAATGCAAGATTGTTGTGATTACGTAGATTTGATGTTGTATAATGAAGTCGTGGAGGTTGTTGACTTATTTATGTAATCACGAAGCTGCATTAGCGGTGGTGGAGGTGAAGGGGATGAAATAGAAGCACGTATCTCTAAGGCTAGGGCTGAGCTGGGGTACCTCTGGCGACAGAGAGGTGCCTCTTTCATGCTTGAAGGTCGCGCGTATAAGGTGACAGTGAGGGCTGTATTATTTTACGGTAGCGAAAGCTGACCACTCAGAGTAGAAGACGTGGACCGTCTTCAGGTATCTGACTACCGATGTCTGCGTTCGATCGTTCATATCGGGTGGCACCAGCAAATAAGTAACGAGGAGGTTAAGAAGCAGATATTTAGTAGTGATTGTCAAACGAGTTCTTCCGTTCAATCCTCATATTTGCACAAACCAGGGAAGGGAAAAACAAGAAGGTTTTCGGCTAGCACGCGGTCGCATCGACCCGGTATTCACCTCGCAACGGTCACTGAATCACCGGTACTTGTTCTTTCAGCCAGCTCTCAACTCAACTACCGACACCCTTTCTAGAGCTGTGGTCATCGCAGAAAAGAACCACTGAAATACGATGTGTTGTCCAAATCGCTGTATATCCGTGCTTATTTCACACTACGCATTTGTAGGCAACCATTTTCAGCGTTCTCCACTTCACGTAGTGTTTCAACTATGTGTTGGTCGAAATTCTGGAAGAAACACTCGGAATTTCTCAGAATCTCACGGTGGGGCTAGCTCATGTTAAGAAGCAAGCTTGCGAATACTGAACATGCGGACAACAGCACTTCACTTAGTTCCTCCGTACAGAACATGCTGAACCGCTTAAATGATATGGTTGTGCAGCATGGTATGCATCTTACACAAGTTAATCGTGAAGTGTTGTTGCAAAATTGAGCTGGTACCGAACCTATGTTTGTCACTGCAGGCAGACTGTTCCAGATTGTCAACCAATTCATCGACCTGGACAGCGTCCACTTGTAGGCATGTAATATGGCTGACAAGGCGCCCACAAAAATAGTGAAAGCACGTGGTGCACCCACCAATTTTCGTCATCTTTACAATCGCAAAGAAGTCCAGTCGTTCATGAAAGACCAGATTTACAATGCATGTGTACGTTCACTTTGACTATGGGTATCAGAGAGATAACCCACCCAGATGGAAGGCGCATCTAAACTTTCGGTGCCTCCGCCAAATAACCTGTATCAAATGGGCTGATTAAGAGCACAGCGAGTTCACCAGGGCCTGCATTGGAAGTGTTCGAGCTCACGATCGACAACCAAATGGATGAGAACCCGCAGTCTTTGCTGATTAAGTGGTATAATCCGCATGTCGATGGAGCGTATTTAGTGCCGTGCAATGTTCAGTGTGGTTACTCATGGTTGGAAGGAACCGCAAGACTGTTAGGCGATGACGTGGTTAATTGCTCTGTAAGTCTTAATTACCACGCTGGGTACGGTTGATGAATGTTTTCTGTCCTACTGCGGATTTGGAGATCAATCACGCCAACGGTTGAGAACGTTCTTACACACAGCGGTGTGTCGCCATCAGTGACGTGCTGTTGTCAAGGCTTTTGTTTTTCCGTGAATTTCCGTTGTTTTTTGCTTGTTTTTTATTCTCCATACAATTGTACTGATTTATTGCTGTGCTGCTTTGCAGGCCACAGCCAGGACCACCGGCAGCAAGAACCACAGTACCTATCGGTACGGCTCAAAGGTGAAAATGATGATGACGATCAGGTGCGTGGTTGACATGCCACCAAACGCAAACGACCGGCGGTCTGAATGAACCTTCGATCCACAAGCTGACATGCGACACGTAATGACTATCCTCAGCGGGAAAGTTAAGAATCCAATTAACCGTAATCATGCAACCATAATCACGACCCAACTGTGGGTGGTCATTAGGGCGACCACCGAACGGTTGGATTCCGCTTCAATAAAACCGACTGGGTCTCCAGATCCTTTAACAGCACACTAGTTTTCAAAAGGTCAGAAGGCTTTGCGAAAAAAGCATCCAAGTCCTCACTCATTCCGGTAAAGTTCGGGCACCACTGGTAACAATCATTTTACACTTTTCACACATACCTCCCAAGTAATAGTTCGAACTGACGAAGCGATGCTACTTAGATAGATGAGAGCGCACAGGCACAAGCGAACACTCTGTAACCGAACAGATAACAAAGTCAAGACTGAGTCTTGAAGTGTCGCTTGATACTTTGAAGATGCGGAGCACATTCTCATCACATGCCATAGGTCATACAGTTTATCCAACATGTTCTGCATTCCCTCGGAGGAAAGAGAGGAGAAGAATGAGACACTCTGAGAAAACGCCTACTTAGGTGGCAAATGCACGAGATATTTGTTTATAAACTACCTACATATATTGCATGTGGTGTTCAGCACGTGTGCATCATCATCGTTTTCGACAACAGCAGTATGTCAGTGGTTGGCACTTGTGCTTCTTGTGTTAGAACATGACACTCGTGATATAGAGAATGCGAGATGCTCAAAGTAGTAGCCGTCTTTCATTTTCGAAGTGCTGTGCACAAAGCACCAAGCGCATCGACAGGTGATTCTTCTCCATGACAAGATAGTCCAGCCGGACGTTCAAATTACCTAGGATGACAAAGACAGGTAAGCGTTAGATATGCCTCTTGTTCGTATGTGAACTACTGTCCGTTGTGGCTTACATCCGCAGTAAGTCTCATAGTTTGCGTCCGCTGGACTTAAGTCGAAACGCGCGACCCAGCAATGCTTAAGCAGTTATTTGCCGAGATCTGCGCCATGCAGTCTGTCAGCAGATTAATAGCGCACTGTAGACGGGATAATAACTTCCAATACACCAAGCGCGCAAACAAAAGCTCGCTCTCCTCTTCACTTGTTAGTCATTTGGTTCACGGCATCCGCTGCTGGACTGGCCTATCACAGGGATCAAAGCCAAAGTACATCTGCGAATAATACTCATAACCAGCGGATTGTGCTGCATCACTTTTGGTTCCACTCACACCACGTACCAGTGTAAACCCGGAGCAATAAGACCAGGAGGCATGTGGGTAGAGACTCTTGTGATCAAGCCTGCTAATGTTGGTTAGCCAGATGGTAGACTAATATGAAAGAGAAATCTTCATCAATCGGAAGTAAAGAAAATAAGAATACTCCAATGGTAAGGTCTATGATAGGAACAGAGATGCTGAAAATGTAATGTAAAAATGAGTGTAACATAGGATAACACATTACTACATTCTACACAGTTGGGCTGAGAATTAAACAAAATAACTACGTACTACGGCATCTTGCTTAGTTGTGCTGAAAATTAAACAAAATATTTACCACACAATGTACAAACAAAGTTGAAAGGAGGAAAAGGTAGAAGGCCACCATAGCCCAGGTTTTTGAAGAGAAGAGCGAGCGGGTTATTGAGCGACGGCTGTTGTTGGCCGATACGTACGATCAGGAATATGAAGTAAAAAGAGACGATATCTCGATCTTATAACCGAACTGAATATTAAATGAGAATGTTCCATTGAAGTGTGTCGGTTTAGTTCAGTGCCATGGAGTCGCGTGTAAAAAAGACAACTGTAAGATGCATGAGATAATCAAAGCTCACTTCTCATAAATTTCCTGGAATATGTCCTTGAATCGTCCATCGTATTGCTTCAGGATAGTATTCTTTGTACTTAAGTAAAGGGGCCACTTCATATTCAATGCGTATTCGAAGCAGCTGAATGCGAAACCGCGGATACTCTTGAAAATAGAGGATGAGTGCAAAGAGGATGACAATCAGGAAACCTTTATCTCCAGTAACTGTAATGTATGACAAAATCAACACATTCAGTGTGCGAAACGGTTGAGATCTGAGAAATTTTCACCATATTTCAATGTACAAAAGCCATAATGTTGTTACCCACAACTTAATACAACGAGCTATTATCATATTCTTTTAGACAGAAACAGAAAAACCTACAAACCAAATAGTCTCAGCTGAAATAACATGGTATAAAAAGTTCCTGTTCTATAGTGAGCCTCATATTCAAATGAAAATTGAGACTGATCGACAAAAATAGAAAACCAAAACATACACTGACAGAAATGCAGCACTGGCTGTGTGTAGTTATAGCCATAGAACGAGCTCACATACAAGTCTAGATTCATGACCGCAGAGTTCTAACATAAGATTGTAATTTGATTATGCCAGTCGAACTGGGCAACGATCAGCGGTTAGCAAGCATGACCCAGCTTCGAATGAGCTTCTAAAGTATGCTTCTTCAAATGCGAACCAACGCGTAATCGAAATGCACAAAAGGCGTACAACTTGATCTTTCAAGGTAAACATATTGGGAGAAAATATTGGAAATACCGGCCGACTGACCAGTGTATTGCATTAAGTTAGTCTTCAAGCAAATGTCACACACATAAAACAATTCATAAGAAAAAAAGAAGCGGAGCATGGACAAGGAAAAGTTACGGGAAAGTCTGCGAGCATTCACTTCAACCAATGTCAATGACCACAAACTGTATCAAAATGGGATTGCTGTACTTCAAATAAGGCAGCCGGGATGTCATCTTACAGTCAACAAGTGGCTTGTGTTTTAAAACCCAGCGATACCGAACAGTTCAACAACCAACGCTCCTTAACAAAACTGTTCTTCGGCAGAAGCTACGAACAAGTTATAAGCAGAACACTCTTTATGCGGAAATAAAACTTTTGTTAGCCGAACTTCACAAAACGGTGAGGTGTGTGAGCTAAGAGCTCAATACTACGTCGATTATTTGTCTCAGCCGCCCCACTTTTTCCATCCACAGACTGAAAGTGATCAATAACTTGCGGTTGGCTTGCGAAGCAACAAGCATCGAATGCGGCTGAAGGGGTTTGACAAGCTTGTGCAGGAATGAAGGCCAACTGGTCATTGTCCCAAATTAGCAGACATTCAGTCAGCAATGTGTAGAATAGACAGACGGCATAAAACACACATCATGAACACAACACACAAAGAACAACTACAGCGCACAAATTATCCACGAAGAACGGAATATGTCGCAATAAAAACACAATCCGAAGGCGACAACAAAATAATGCAAAACCTTAAGGTACTAATGCAAGTAAACCGTTGGTAAGCCAATCCCGTGGCCAAATTGACAAACCCTTCGGACAGTATAGCGGTTTTTAACCACACAGAATCAGGACCATAATACGACCTGTAAGGATACGTAGCAGTAGGTTTAAAAGTGGCGAATGAGTGAGCAACAGTCAATCGAGCAGTGGAAAAAGGTTGGAATATCTATGAGCGTATGCATGTTAATTGAAAATTCTACTCAAACTGCATGACAGGAACACCGACTGTCTCGATCAACCAGACTGTGAACTGTTTCCCTGAATAACTCAAATAGTCCACAATACCAGCTGCAAGAAGCCCGGCACTATGACAAAAAATATTGTGAAATCAGGGTTACACAAAAACAGACCACACATATCGCTTCAAAAAGAGTCTGGAGCTTGATGAAGCGTGATGGTTTGTGCAGCTGGATTAAGGAAACGCAGGGTAATTACTCACATTAAACAGCTTAGTGGACAGTATGAACAACCAATCGTCTGGTCAACCAAGAGGGAATAAGGCTAGCCTGATATTTAAGAAAAACTGTCAATTACGGACTACTTTGCGGCACAGGTTTATGAACAGATGTTGAGTAGAAACTACAACGATTCTTCTGTATAGGCCCACGTGTCCAATTCATATGCAAGCAAATGTTAATTCTGTCGATAAGAGTTCCAGGTTAACTTACGTCGTCCGTATTATACATCGATAGACCAACGCCTCCAGAGCCGAACTGAAAGACTTTGTACCGCTGTGCTTCATGTGCAGGATCGCTTGGAGTGAAAACCATCTCCAGCGTACCCGGTTCTTTTAGAACGATGTCCGTTGCCTTGTACTGAAGATCGAAAGTTGGTAATCGATTAGACAAAAAATAACATTCAGGAGAAATGCAGTCAGAGTGCTAGAAGTATGGAGACTGTTAAGGTCTGTGAGTACATAAAGGTAGCAGACTTCTTCCGACCTCTTAAACAGTGGTCACAGTTTGACTGTTGACGTCAACTGAATAACATTAAGTCGAAAGCAAGGTCAACAGGAGTATGTAAGAAAAACAAACGGGAACCATCATAAATCCTGATGTCCTAGCGTTATTCCAGTTACCCTTGTCATTTAATAGACACCAGGATGGATATATACTATACAATCATCGATTCACAACTTCGCAAGGCTGCATTAAAAAGTAGTAGCAAACTACTCAAAATTAAAACCAATTATGCTGCCTACAATTGACGGTTGGGCTTCGGCGCGGCATCTATTTGCAAGGTTAACCTGTCGGTTACACCAGGAAAACCATGTCAGACAGGCCAAAAGTAAGCAGTCAGATGACCAACAGAGTTCAATGACTCCAATAAGGAAAAAGACCGCCGTGAACTGAAACAAACATACGAACAATCTACGTGACGACTGTGAGGTTTACTTCGCCCAGCGCACCAGAAATGGAAAAGGCAATTGTATTAGAGAACAACAGCATGTTGATCACAATTACACGTGGTTACACTGGCCGTCGTTAAGGTGTCAGTAAGACCACATGCGAAAAAGATGGTTCATAAAAATACAGCTTGGCGCGGCGACCTGACAAATGGACAGGGCTCTTTGAAGAACAGTTTAACTGGCCTCCGACGGCTCATTCATCAACGCACGATGAAGGTTGTGTGGTTGCTCGTGACACTCCTCACAATCCCCCATCAGAACAGAAGTGGATCTCGAACTACTGAAACGTATTAAAGCTCTTATAAAAGACAATGGTGGAAGATAGTTGCCTGAACTGACCACACCTCCACCACTTCGCATGCGAGGCTGAAAAGGTGCCTCGTCACTAAAACTGGTCAAGCCATATCCATATTCAAGAGGTGTAAAATATCACGATCACCAGAGAGGTATTGGCCTTGTTTTAACCGCACCCAAGACGCATATGGGTCTCATAATACGGCGGATTCAGAAACCTGCATTGGCCGAAAGTTAGGAGCCGTCATTATGAACTCGGGCATTAGTGACGCTCGTGAGATTACTACTGTCATTATCACAACTCACGCCTAACCGGCTGTTTCAACTATCTTTTGCCGAACTCTTGAAGGCCCACACAACTCATTCGAATATCCAACAACTGTGACCTCCAGCATCACACATCACATCAGAATCAAGGGTCACCGAACGGGCAACACTCCGTAAGTTCGACCCAGAAAAACTTACCGGCACAGAGTTAAAACGCAAACTCAAACTTGAATCTGCTTGTTCTTCCGACAGTGTCTTGATCTCAATTCTATGCATGGTTCTTAAAAGAGCAAGCAACTAGTGTCCTTTAGGTGGCTACTGAAGTTGACAAAAGTAGTGATCAACAAAGAAGTTATTGAAGGTTGAAGTCTTGAGAGGACAGATTTACTACCACTACTACTATAACTTCCAACATACGTTTTGTCAACATTGCCGATAGATTAAATGGCTTGGGTGACTGCATGGAAGTCTGTCGAAAGTTCACGACCCCAGCCGAAACGGTTGGGTGCCACTGCCGCATACAGACCATCAATACCCTGTCTATGACAAAAGTGAATCAAAATAGCGAAAATGGACAATCTTGGTGCACGCCCTTTGTGCCGACTGTGTTGTGCAATATTCCGTAAATCAAAACTTGAGCTGGAATACGGAAACAGAGGGCCAGCAATATACCCACAAGCTTATTTAGTACATATATACGTCTAAGCGACTATAAATATGCAGATCGATCCACTGAGTCAAACACAACCTCGTACCCAGAGAAGACGGGAGGGAGCAGTCGGTGACTACAAAACCTGGACACAAGGTCAAAATGTCAACGGCTTATCTACAGGCATTGAGCATTCATCGCTATATCATAACAGAAGTACTGCTTGAAGTTTACTTTTTTGCCGGTTTAGTCCTTCAGTTGTGTCCTTCAGGAGTAAACAAACGTTTCTTTTCCACGACTTCTAGCCACCTTATTGGTGTGTGTGCGCCCGGTAGCCTACAGCAGGTGATGTGTTGTCAGAGTTACAGTTTTCCTCGGTGTTTCCAGAGTGGCCAAAATATTGAATTTCCTACCTCCTCTGGTTTTCTTTCTATAATTTTCGAATTTTTAAGCGTCGAGTTGATAGACAGTCGTCTGGTCCCCATTGGAATTATGTTTTAATTCAAAAAAGAAGGATTCTTTTAAACTTCGAATATTGCATACTAAAAACATGAACTTAATATTCTCCTCATGACAGTATCGGTGCCAACAACTGAAGCATCGCTGCCGATAGTGATGGTAAGATTAATGCCGTCTAAAGAATAAACTAAGCAGGAAAATTCGAAATCGCGGAGCACAACACATAAAAACTTAAAGCGATAAGTCGGTGGTTACAATAACGGTTACATGCCACACAATCACGTAAAAATCCTCATAATTAAAAGGGAGTGGAACACTGAAGCTCAATCAGACAAGGCCAGGCGTTCAACAGACATTCGACATTACAACGCTTGCGTCTTAAAAATACAACCAAGCAGTAAACGAGAGAAAGTCAAAAACCGTAAGACGCTCCCTTCTGACCCTACTGTTCCGCTCCATCAGCATTTTCGGTAGTTAGGTCCCTTTCCGTCCCATTTTTTCCCTTCGCTTTCCCTATACAAGGTTCGCATTTTTTCTCCCTCATGGTTGTAGCAATTAATAATCAGTTTGAACCACTGATGTATTGCGGTCTTTGAGGATGATGAACATCGCTATTTCAGTCCCCGTAGGCAAACGTCCTTACAAGATTGGGAATGTCACCAGAACTGGTTTAGATTAGCGAAAACCGCCGTAGCTCCAGAAATACACCACTTCGCTATATATGTTACCGCCACCCTTGATGTTTTCCAAGTATCCGAACAGTTCAACAATCTGTAGTACAATATTGCACGCGGTTCGTGGCCGAATCAAACTGAGCCGAACCAGTGGGTAATGCTTTCGACTGAAGCACATTTCCAGTTCACATTCCTGAACGACTACCAACAAGAAAATGATCCATTAATAGTGAAAACGACGATTATGAAGAGTTCGGGAGCACAGAGAAATATTGAGAACCCTCACTGAAACGGGATATTCGCTGTAACGCACTCATACTGAACTGAGAGCAACCCTAAATAAGGTGCGATCCCGTACAAGTATAAATGATATCACCAGTCATGTGACCATTCACAATAAATACACTCGGCAAGAGCAAAATCAAAGCTGTAGTCAACACATAACCGTTATGGTACGATACATACGCTTGAACAAAACTTAAGACTAACCTGATCGCCATGAGCATGACGTCCAATAATTATAGGTTGTGTCCATCCTGGTACCAGGCGAGGGATATTCTTACACAGAATCGGTTCACGGAATACTGTCCCCCCAAGTATATTTCTGATTGTGCCGTTCGGAGATAGCCACATTTTTTTTAAGTTAAATTCTCAATTAATGGATAAACTTGTCATAAGACAAAAATACCTTCTACGCGTTGCTCGTCGGGAGTGATAGTGGCACACTTAATTCCAACACCATATTTTTTGATGGCATGCGCCGCATCAATTGTGATCTGATCATTTGTCAAGTCTCTGTTCGGTAGTCCCAAGTCGTAATATTTGCACTCCACGTCAACGAACGGAAATATCAACTGAGGCGGTCATTATGTCGGAGTAACACTTACGGTGTTCTTAATTTTCTCCCAGATAATACGGGTCATTTCGTCTCCATCAATATCTATTACTGGGTTCGTGACTTTAATCCGGTGGGCAGACATCGTGGCAAAGAGGAATTTAGAGTGCAGAGAACCCACGAGAGAGAACCCGACGGGCACAAACCGCGGCAAATAGGAACACATCACAACTTTATATAGACAACGACCTCTACCTTTAAGGACGTTTGACAGTGCGGACCAATAATAACCAAGGTCACAAATCACAATCGGTTTACAGCTATTTCGGCCATTTGTTCATGGGTTCGAAGTCCAATCTCGTTCGATATTCAGCGGGTTTTCTGGTGCCCTAAAAAGCAGTCATTGGAAACAGGGGGTAACACCGCTCCTGATGGTTACGGAGTGTATCAAGAACAGAGTTCAAGTTCAAGTTCAGGTTCAATTTGCACAGGACGAAATGGCTGTTGCCAATCAAGCGTCCAGAATATTCACACCGGAATGCCAGAGGACAGCACCCAGAACTGCGACTGTCCCGCTTGACGCGGTAATGACGGATTTTTTCGATTCCGTTCTTCGATTTCGATGCCGTTTTGATTATCGAGTGATCTAAGTGGGCAAAAAGAATGAGGGAGGGGAGAATGAAAGAAAAATAATCGCAACCCCCGATGGCTGCTTAAATACATGACAATTGGCGTTAGCTTTCTTCACCCTACAAGGGACCTCAACCATGATAGACAAGACCGACACCATGATAGACAAGAACGACAGGTAGTGGTATACTCCATGGAAGAGGCATCAGCAAACGCTCTAGTTACATCTCCAACTCCATCCCCTCTTGACAAGATCACTAGGATAGCACACTTCCCAAGGTGTGTTGCCACAGACGTATTTGGCCCTCACCTTCCCCTAACTGTGCAGGCATTCTACCAACTGGGGGGGCTTTTTCCAAACAGCAAGAAACTCTATATAGCAAGTGACTCTGTCAACCCGTTACCCCACAACAAAAACATGTAAAAAAAGCACTAAGAAAGAACAGGTGGCCTGCAACTCACACTGTTATAAACGGGTCTCCATAGGCCTGATGCTATCTCTGGCACAAACTAAGACCTACCAATCATAACCAATTTTACTCCGCACCCCATTTTTGTTTTCACAATGGCACCTAGTTGGGTTTTTATCTTTTGATGCCGTGTGTGGCGTTTCTGAGACTGAGCAAAATTTTTTTTTGGGTCACGTTGGTTTGACCTCTCTGTCACACCAGTAGACGGCCTGGGACTCAGGAGTGAGGTGGAGTGTAGCTACTGAGAAGAGAACTGCTTCAAACCCACAACCCCTGAATAGACAGCGGTGTGGAACTGAATGCAGGTTGCTCTAGTCGCCACCCGTGATATCACCGCTCCTGGTCTGCAGGCGACGATGTTTAAACGCTTTAGCAGTTTGGTCTCTGATCGGAGGTTTCCAATATGTGCCGAGCAGACATCCCAACCATATGAAAACACCGCGGTATGTGAGACCGAAAAAGGAGGGAGTGTGAATGGACTTGAAAGGTTCACAGGTTGGTAGGTTACCATTTTGAGATATGCTTTAATACTGTCGCCCAGAAAACACTGGGGTGATGCCATCCGACCAGCCTCCATTCTCAACCTGAAAAACCTATGCTCCCCGCGCCATACATTACCGTGGAAGGCTTGACTATATACGTCTGTGTTACACTACCTGCGGCATGTGAGTATGCTCACATGGTAACACTATCACAGATGTACCCTGAAACACTGATTTAATAATAATAATAATATAGTAATAATAAAGGTATATTTCTCAACGCATCTGTGAGAAACACGCTCAGAAAAGCGTGATCGGTGTACACATAGTAACGTGAAACGCATACCGTACTCAAAATTGTTAATTGTACAATACACCAATTATGGAAATAAAATTGCAAAACGGACATAATAATGGAGGAAAATGTTAGTTTATGAACATGCATTCAGCTTATTTGCTTCTTAAACGATAGTTCTCAACATTTTTACTGTTCGATAAAACATGCTGAGTAGTTACATCAATTTTTGCTTCACAAGGTTAACGTTGGCCTCAGGTTCAAGGTCGTGCCAGAAAAAAGATTTTTCAGGGGAGCGTTTTTCCTTTCGTACCCGCGAAAATTAAATTCGTCTAGCTTAGAA
>JTDE01000336.1:3307-17876 GCA_014338405.1 Paragonimus skrjabini miyazakii
TTAGAAAAAAGTGTGTACGATCTCAGTTGGCTGATCGAGACTCAGTGTGTTGTGACCACAAAAGACGCTTGACCTGCTAAATTGTGTATTGCAAGAAATCCCGTAGAGGTTATGTGAAAACATAGGACAACGAACGCGTACACTGATCTGCATGGCTGACGTGTATCCGCACACATTGGGCAGCAGTGCATTGTCGTTTGCCTTGGTGTCATGTCCTCCATAGTGCATACACATGGTTTCAATAGTCGCTTTTGGTTCCTAATCTTCCTGGCGTTGAGATCTGTCCTTTAGTTCCCAAATGTACGCACTATACCACTCACAAACGAAGGTACATGTTATACAACAAATGTCACTGAACGCATCTTAAACGATAAGCACTAACTTATCGAACAGTTATAATATAGTATGTAGATCCAACAGTCAAGCAGGCTGAATGCGAGCAAGCAATGGTAGAATGCTAGGAATAAAGTATTGAAAAGAAATTTCGCTATCTATATTTGGTTTATTGACTCAATGGACATATTAGCTCGTTATTTTGGCTCATCAGCCTGTATACTAATAGCCAAGTAAGTATAATGACGTGATTCCTTTCTGTGGTGATTTGCAGTTAATTGCTTCTCACCTGGAGTCAAACTTGATAACGTCACTCTCGAGTGACCACAGCTAACAATGTCTAGGAGTTTTCGATTCTACACTAGTATAAGGTATTCTGCACTAATTCTTTATTCAACGGAACTAGATTTAGGCCCGGTCTTTTTGTGCTTGCAGTAATTGACCTGATCAAATCGAATTGTTCGCTCTGAGACCGCCACATTTCAACGTAATTTTTATTTTCCCCCACAATTCTTTGTTAGTGCATTACAGAAGAATGTTCTGTTAGTGTCATACAATTTCCACTAGTGAGTCTTCATAGAGCCACCACATTTCCCTGTAAAGCAGTTGATGTTCACACTTCTCACTGCTGTCTTCACGTGACTAACGGAATAGTCTGCTATTCATTGGATGTGTTTTAACCTGTTTACTTCCAATACTGTGATGATCACGGTTGAGAAAAGACGCTGGTCTGAGGTTTTGGTGACATTATTTTAACGATTGGTTACTCAGTAGTCTAAAAAGGGATTTTGACTTTCCTTTTTCATGCGATTAATTCACGCAAACTACTTATAATTGCTGAAGTTCAATTTGTTGTACATTATGTCATTGCTCTCGAAATACCGCTGGAGCCCTTCATATATAGATTTGCCTTTCACTGCTTCGCAAACCAGTATTTCTTCATGTGCTTCTTCATCTTTGCAAAACCTTGTGAAGCCACCATTATTGCTTCATACTGTTGTTTCTTCTCGTTTCATCTCGAAATCTTAATTGTACTGCCATTCGATCGATCGTTACCCCCTTGTACCAAAAGAGGTGGTTAGTGGTATTCTCTCCGACCTAGCCTGTCACAGTTACCGAAGCCACAGAACATGTGCGCTTAACCATCACCACAAGTGGCTTGCGCTGAACCACTTGCGGTTCTACTCACACATCGCATATCCAGTGTAAACCCGAAGGAATAAGACCGGGTCATGTATGAGTGAGGCTTTCGTGTCCAACCGGCCAATGCTGGTTAACCAGTTGATAGGCTAGCTCGAAATTGAAACCCCTATCTCTCGATAAATAAACAGATAAATACTCCAGTAGTGAAATCTAAACTGGGAAGAAGAATATTGGAAATATGACGCAAGATGCATTCCATCAAAGAAGTACATGTTAGTGTATTCTAGAGAGGATATGGAATAAAAGCAAAATTCAAGGTTGAACTGGAAGAAAACAGACAAAATATTCAGCATACAGTACATCAACGATGCTAAAGAAAAGAAAAAGTAGAAGGCCACAGACACCCAGCTTTCTAAGAAGAGGAGCGGGTGAGTTCCAAACGACGGTAGTCGTCGGTTGATGTGGACAAGAAAGAAATGTATATAAGTGGTATAACCTACCTGACTCTAACGTACTCACTGTCTCTTGACTGACAGTGTACTATGAGTACGTTGATAACCTACTAGTCCCAAACGGCCAGCGCATTCGCGACCGCACACATCGCAGCACCATATAGTCACGTCACCTTGACGTATAGCACCGATTGTTCCCTTGTGTACCGCGCGCTTCCGTTCACAGCCGCGCAATAATTGCCCACTGAACTTGCGGATCATATTCCTCCAGACCGTACGGTTCAACTCTAAGTCATCCAAACATTCACAATCAATGTTACAACGCGAAAGACTTACCTGGATAATAGCCTGGTATCTGCGCTTTTGACCACCAGGATTTCGCTTACCTGATTTCACCTGCCCGTGCAGCAGTTGCTTTAGAATACGGTCATCGCCCATCCGACGGACGTGACCTAGCCAACGAAGCTGATTGAGCGTCAGTATGGCTTCCATTCTGTCCATGGCCGCTCGCCGCAGTACCTCAATGTTCGGAACTGTGTCCGACCATCGACTGTCCAAGGTGCGTCTTAGACATTGCAAATGAAAGCGGCTCAGGTAGCGCACTTTCCACTGATACAATCTCCAAGTTTCACTGCCGTACAGCAGTTTGGACAGCACTATTGAGCGGTAGACGCACAGCTTACTGGTTATCTTCAGGCTGTGGTTTTTCCAGACACGTCTTTCAGGGCGTTCGAAAGCATTGCTAGCCTCTGGCACGCCAGCTAATAACTCAAGGTCAGCGGACAGATCTGTGGACAAATTGCTACCCAAGCAGCAGAAATCTGTGCAAGTGCAAGAACAGCACCTCCGCTCGGAGAAGGCTGAAATGGAAAGTGTCTTACCTTTGTTGGTATCCAATCCAAACCTGGATGCCGCGGTCACGAAAGCCATGACCAGTCGTTGTAGTTCGTCTTCACTGTGTGCGAACAGCGCGCTGTCATCTGTAAACAGATGCATGCGCATCGTTGAGGTATGTAGTTGGCTTGGGGCGCCCATCCGTCCGATACTCAACCTCAGCACCGTCACCTACCGAGTCTTGAAAGCAACTGTTAGAATGGCAGTCAAATAAACTAAATAGGACTGGGGCTAGGACACAACCCTGCTTCACGCCCGTGACAATGTCAGAATTATCAAAGGTCGATCCACATGATTGTACCTTCGCCTTCATGCCCACATGCAACATTCTGATCAAGTTAACGAACTCATCCGGACATCCAAATTCACCCAGGCCGTCCACAACGCCTCGCTGCTCACGGAATAAAAGGCCCTGATGGAATCCACAAAGAGGGTATACAAGGGCTGACTGCGTTTCCGACATTTCTTCTGAATTTGTCGGGTAGCAGACACCAGGTTGATCGTACTTTGATTCTCTCGGAATTCACACTGCTCCTCAGGAACATTGGTCTCCCAAACACCCGCGTTCAGTCGGTTTAGAAGGATTCTTACAATCACTATGCTTGCGCAGCTCAACAGACTAATGTCCCGATAGCTGTGGGAGCGTTACTTGCCACTGTTACCTTTAAACAAACGTACGATAAAAGCATCCTTGAAATTTTGTGGCATTATTTCCTGTCTCCGGATGGAGTGAACCAACTGGAGGAAAGCGCGTTCCAACACCTACCCGCTATTTTTCAGTATTTCAGCTGGGTCATACATCCTTCTCTTCAACCTTTCCATTACGCAATTGTCTAATCGCTCCCTGCATCTCTGGAAAATCTGGGGTTGGAGGAAGTGATGATTGGACAACCTTTTGCGGCAGGCTGTTCACAGTCATTCACTGAATGTTAGCACGACGGTTTAGTAGGTTACCAAAGTGTTTGCACCAGATTTTCATGTCCTCCGGCTGGGTACACGAAGGGCCGATGTCCACGTCAACCAGTGCTTTGGTAGACTGAACGGATGGACCGAAAATCGCCTTAAGCGAATCGTAGAACTGTTTGTATTGGCGGCAGTCAGCGTAGCCCTGCATCCGTTCACCTTGCTTCCGCCACCAGTCATCGTTGATTTCGCAAACACGTTCGGCCAGTAAACGACGAATACTCCGGAATGTCGCACTTTTCGATTGACTATCCGAGTCCATTGTGGAAATAGCAAACGCCGCATTCTTCTCTCGGATCAAGCTGGAGATAATCACGTTGTTATCGTCGAACTAGTCCGGACGTTTCTGGCGTTCGATACTGATAGTCTCGGTGGTTGCTGCCGTGTTCTGTTCTTCCAGCTGTTATCACGTATCCTCAGGGGGGGGTGGATACAGAAGCGTCTTTCAGACAAGCGTCAACTGCACGTTGAAAAGCAGCCCTCATCTCGCACTTCTCCAATCATTTGACATCCAACTTCTGCCGTTATCCGGATGATCTTCAATGAACAGGCTTGCACACGTGAATAAACAATTTGGTCCTGACCAGTCTATGATCGGTGCTACATTCAGCGCCACACATCACCCGCGTGATACGCATTTCATAATTGTGCTCCCGTTTAATCACATAATCAAGCAAGTGATGGTGACTGTTTCGTGGATGAGTCCACGTCGTGATGTCAGTCGCATCCAACTGGAATCGGGTGTGTGTGATAGCCAGCTCGTGAGTAACACACAGGTGAAGCAGGTGATCACCGTTCTCATTGACTGAACCAATGCCGTAGGGCCCGAGGACTTCTGACCAGGTTACCGAGTCGTGCCCGACTCGAGCGTTCGGGTCACCCAGAAAAAACAGTCGGTGACTCACCGGTATCGATCGGATTATGGCGGACAGCTGACCACAGAACTGATTCTTTGAATCATTACTGACACATAGTTGGACCATAAATATGAACAAATATGGCACACTTACCTCAACCGAGTTGCAGACGCATAGACAGGATTCGAGCGCTGATGCTGTGCGATTCGCCTATCATCAACGCATTGGTGCTACCAGCGACTTCGAAACAGACACCGTGCTCCCGAGCACTATCTGCCGGGTAACCTATCCAGTAGAATGTGTACCCGGCACCCACTTCCAGTATTTGACCTTGGTCCGCAAGCCTTGTCTCGCTCAAGGCTACTACTTCGATTCCATAGCGACGCAGTTCCAACGCGATCAGTGCGGTGCGCCGTTCTGGTCGTCCTTCGGAGCTGCATCGATCCAGCAACGTGTGCGCATTCCTTGTCCCAACGGAGAGTATCTGGCTTCCCCGGCCCTGTCTCTGGTTGGTCTTCGTGTTACTGAGACGACAGTGAGTATTGTCTGTTCTAGGATTCGTGTTGTCTGGGTCATTAAGGGGGGGTTCGGCAGTAGCATATTTTCTTCTATGCACCCTACTGCAAACAGCAGATAGGGTGACCTGGTTTATCCTGCGTAACGGCCGATGCAGTATGTTGTTTAGTTTAATTTGTACTTGCATATATTCTGTGGGCCTTGTATACTTCCAGGATGCCCAGACTTAGACAGGAGAGTGATTAGGGCTTTCAACCAAAGCTGATAACGCAAGGCAGAGGGTGACACACACTAACGTAACAGCATCGACCACCAACAGCACCCAAAAAGCAATAGCTACGCACAGGCCCATAAAGTCAACACGTTCAAATAAGACCAATATTATTATAAAGACAAACAAGTCACAAACACTCAAGACCACATCAGGCAAGAACAACCATCAAGCCGAATCAGAACACAGTGGCACTATGCATAAGAAACACATCTGCCTTTTGTCTGGTTGTTCCCCTTTAACCAATTTGACGTGGTTGAACTTGCAAGGACCGAAGTCCTAGTCGGCATGGCCCGCGGACCAAAACAGCGCATAAGCCTGATCACCACGCCAAAGTAGTAGAAAAGATCACGGTTGAAGAAGGCACCATGTCAGTAACAGACAACGCCATCGCTCGAATTTACTCGTTACTTTAGCCACTCCTCTTATATGCATCATTCCGCTCAAAGGCCAAATCACTCACAACGGTAGCGTTATCGCTCTACCGGGGTTACATCAAACAGAACAGAAGGAACCAGCAATGCGATCGCATATGCTGGTTGGTTCCGATAACGTGATGCACCTGGCTTATCATACGACTACTGCTGACGTCAACTTGCTTGTCACTTCTCTTGCGTTCGATCGTTTCAAGCCTCGACGTCTGTGTGTGACATGACACAACGAAGAGATTGTGTGCGGTCACCCGTACATATTTAACGTCGTGACAATTCATCTGCTAAATAGTAGGGGATTTTGGTTGATGTAAGTTGAACGTCACTCACAAGTGGTCGTAGCTTTCGCACTCCCACAGACTTTCCAGTCAGTCCCTTTCGAAAAGAAGCTCTTGTTGGGGCCCGTTACTTGTGTATTGTCTTTTCACGACCGGAGTCAGAAAACCGTGTTTACTATTGCGCCATTGACCTCACATTAAGCATTATTGAGTCGTCATGTAAACGCCCAACCACATTCGTTCGCGAACAATGCTTGTGTTGCCGTTTTTTCTCGAGAGGAAACGGTAACTGGTCTGTTATCTCCTGTCGATGATTCCACTACTAGGACTTCTCTTCATATTGAAATCACGGAAATCATTAAATTTACTGAACGATTTTTGACTACTGATGAGTAGTAAGAACTTTTTGTTCGATTTAAGTTGAATGTCTCAATTAATTGCAGCGTTTGCATTTCTGTAAACTTTTCAACCAATCCCTTCCGAAAAAAGCACTATATTCGAGTTTCGCTCTTGTCAGAGCTCGTTAGCAGCGCATATCCTTTGCTGCAATTTTTCTACTCCTTACTGGGATATTTGGTATGCGTGGCGTCGAGCGACTGTAACAGACCGGTTGCCAGGATGAGAGGTTTAATTATGAAGATAGGTGTGTGCAAATACAAACGTCTAAGGAACTGCGGAGTCATAGGTTGATGCGAGAGGAAAGGAAAGTTGTGTGTGACATGCACTTAATTCAGTACAGTTGACTATGAGCCTTTGCTGGCGACTATAATGAGTCGCGATGATCCTGTTCAGTATTTGTCTTTAGTCCGTCTAGCATTGGGTGCATGTTGTGGATTGCGACATCCCACCGGTGTAATTTGCAGTTGCCAATCTGCTGGTGTGTTATGTGATCGGACTATGTGCCGTCCCGTTGCCAAATGTAAGTTTCGTACAGTGGGTTGAATCTGATTAGGGAAGCTGACTGACGTAGACGAAGTAGAGTCAGTTGTGTTGCATTCCTCTGGCCTGAGTTTGCGGTATCCGTACGTCAAATCCGGGTACTGATATCCGAGGGAACGGGAGTCGTTGGCTGAAATTAAAGCAAAAAGCAACGGTTCTTCGACACCATTTGCCAGACTTCTGGTTACCGAATGCCTTTCATGGTGCATGGTTGGTCCGAGGTTGAGAGTTCGCACAGACAGCGTAGTCACAATCGATCTACTCAACTACGTTGATCTGTTCGCAAGTTATTAAGTGTTTTTCATGTAGTTTGTCATTTTTCCTATACCTTTTTCGGTCTTATTCATCACGTACTTTATTCTTTGTCTGAATTCATCAATTTCTGTGTAATATTTGTAGGGTATAACGTTAAGTTTACTGATCACACGTATTAACGCGTAGTAATGTGATAAGAACATATTTCCTTTCTCTTCCACAGAACACTCCTGATCCGGTCGATCATATCGACACCAAGACGGGTGAACAACAGGTTTTTTTGGACGTGAACGATTCGCAAGCCCAATCACGCTGTTTTCAATGGGCCGGCATTCCACGCATGTCTGCAGCGGACCGTTCAAACATGCATTTGGCTTGGCTTTTGCTAGTCCTGCAAGCACTTACCGGTGTCGGTGCGCTGTTGTTTTTTTGTGAGTCTGTCTTCGCCTACGGCGGTGCCGCTTGGCTTAAACTGTATAGCGTGTCGATCGGACTGCCACAAATGTTCTTCACATCTGTTGCTGCGGTTTTGGTCAGACGGGTACCGCGGAAGCAATTCCTTCATTGTAGCACCATAATTATGTCGCTGGCCTATCTGTCGTTGGGCCTGTTACTCCAGGTAAGTGTTCTCATCAGCTTGCACCTCTCTGCTTACCGTTTCGTTCCTGTTTTTGTGCGCATATTGTAGTGCTTCGTGGGGATACTAATCACCTCACATGCTCTGGGCCTTGTATAACCAACTTTACATTAGCCCACCTCTTTGGGGGTCACGTGGTCACGACGATTGACCATTTTGTCTTTATTATTTATCACGGTAATCGTTGACGAATTATATCCATACTTATTAGTGAATGTTCGGCAATTGGCATTAGTCACTGTAATCGTCTCATCACAAGCAATACTCCGAAGGTCGTTGAGTGTCCAAATCTAGATATTATTCGGGATGGCGTAATGGTAAAGACATCGATCGTCAATCAGAGGGTTGCATGCACAAACCCCGGTTACTCCGGATGTCCTTTCCTGAACTCAAGTAGCCTGACTGTGTCCAGACTACGTTTAACACAGGATGTCAACAGAAGACCAATGCCTCTTAATCTGAATGCTGAAAGCCTAATTTGAAATCCTTCTTATTTATAAGTATGTTATTTCAACGCATACTGCCGTTATCCTTGAATGTGCTTGTAGAAATGGACGGCGAGATCATTTAAGCTGAGACATTTCTTTTTCTCCTAGGTCATCTTAAATCCCATTAGAAAGCAGATTTGTACCAATAACAGAAGAGGATGGGGCTCCCTCATTTCATTCCCTGCCGTGAATATCCTTTGTCAACGTACGTCCAGTGTGTTGTAGATGTCTTGCACAGAGCTTCACCTTAGTGTGTTCTGCCTTTTTCAACCACGATGACCTGTCAGTCGGTCTAAATTGAAAACATCAGTAATGACCGATACTATACGCGCTTCTCGGTTAGCTTCGCAGGTTATATAAGCCGAACATATTCACAATGACTCCCAGTCTTTGCGTTCCTATAGACTGTTAAACCAGCCTCTTTCAAGAAGGATTTCAGGACCGTTAGAGCCCACCCGATTACTGATGCATATGCTTATCACGACCGTAATTTGAACTGCAATCCACCTTCCCCTGGGACATTAGACTCTGTCAAATTATCACACTTGAATGCTCAGTGGTATTCGATCGTGCGCAATGTAAAGATTATCCGATCACCCAGATAGGAAACACTGTAACGAATCTGTTAACTTTGACTGTTTATCCCAGTTCCGGGACTTCTTAGTCTTGCTGAAATCACAAAAATTCACCAAACTTACTGTTTGGTATATTGATGATCCATTAGCACTGCTTGTCAGCTGGCCGGTTATGTTGTTAATCCACACTTCCTCCATCTGTAACCTAATATGTACACACTTCACTTACCGAAAACGCGTGTGCATCAGCCACATGCATCCTAAGTTCCTTTGGTTGAGTACAACTCAGTCGGGTTAGAACTCCGGTCTCACGCTGTTATGAATTAGTCACGTTGATCACTGTTCCATTGACAAGTTTTAACCAATCCGAAACTCAAATGTAGTGTTGCCTCTCGAAGTCTGTGTGTACGCGAAAGCTGTGATCGGCTAGTTTATGGCAGTCAAATCTCACACTAGTCAATGATCTCCAATTTATTCATCATCACTTTTTCTCACCTCCCGCAGTTCCAAGATCTGAAACCAAACGCACCGTTGCTAGTTGTGCCTATGATTTTGTGTTTGGTTGGCTATTCGTTGGCCTGGGGTCCATTGCCCATTGTGATTGCCAGTGAACTGCTTGGTACACAATTTCTTGGTTTCACAATCGGAATTGGAATGACTCTGCATTGGCTCGTCAGCCTGGCTGTTATATTCCTGTTTGAACCAATTCTGGCACTCATTGGGTCATTCGGCTGCTTCGGGTTCACGGCTATCGTGTGTTCTGCCTGCAGCATCTGTATTCATTATCATCTGCCGGAAACAAGTGGCACTAATTCCAATGTGCAAGTGCGTATCGTATGACTTTGACTGTGTGGTTCTAATCATTATCAGATCGTTTAACTGGTTACGCAAATGATGTTGATTCAGTTACGCTGCAGTAACAACTTGTACTCGTCTTTAGCCCGTCTTTATATTCACTCTTAATCTGCCACTCTGAACTAGAACCCTTTATTCTATTAATGTTGGAATCGTTTGACTGGATAACAATGTAATCATGGTGATATTATCATCAACCGTCAGACATGATGTCACTTGTTCTAGCTGCGACTATTGTGGATATTCTTGTCTATCTATGGATCACCTGTAAATGCCTATTTTATATATCTTTGTGACCACATACAGCTGGAGTTTGAACCCAGTTGTATTATGGTTAACCCCTTTTATGTCTTTACTCCTAATTTATTGTTCAGTATGGGCTGCTCAATGTACCTACGAAATCTGACTGCACTACATCGAATTCATGTGGTGAAACCAGGATACCACGGACCAAACGGATATGAATGCTTATCGGCACCTGCAATTCCTCGTGAACCAAGCAATCCGTGCTCTTCCCGTCACCATCCGCTCACGTTGTCGGATCATAAGAGCTTTCTGATGAACCTTTCACTTCGTTTTCGCGTCGACGATCGTCTGAATTGTCAGTGAGCCACTGGCACATTCATCTTCCATGTTCTTTACACGCACGCATGCGAGCTTGCACAAAATGCGATTGAAGCACGTCGTCCACTCAATGTGCCATCCTGCTGTCTTGCTATTATGAATCGATTTAGAACTTATCTTCAACGTGACCTGTTGTGTGACTTGCGTCCTGCACCTTTTTCACTCAATTCCAGCACTTTCGCGCGTTTCTATGGTCTGCCGATCTCACTAGTCGTTTATAAGTTCGATTTGCTTACTTCTCTTTGGCTATTCATTTCTGTTTATCTTTTGGAGATCAACAATTCTTTGTAACCGTTATACATTCCTTACTTAAAGATACGCTTGAGATTGCTTCTCGGAGCATCAACAAAGGTTGTTATAAATGCGGTAAATAGCCAACGCTCGTGAGGGTGATGTCTTAACTGACCCATTTCACACCTAGAAATCGAAGTACTCTTTGGGGCTAGTCTGTTCAATCATATGGTGTTCGAGCCCAACAACTGCAGTGTGCATACAGCATCATAGCTATCTCCAACTCCAGATATTAATCGGATTTTGAACATTTGTACTATGCTACCCAGGCGTGTCTATTGCAACTACAAAGGAAGTGATTAAAACGAACCATCCGACAGTCATGGGATGTTAGGAGTACAGCTGAATTGAAGGTTTGTTGAATACCGTGAACAAACGTCGTGTTCAAATTCTTAACTATAAAAGATCCTATCAATTAGATCCCCTCCCTCCTGGTTGGCTTTATAATTGTGTAACATAGTTGTTTTTGATTCGCCCGTACTATTTGCTTCGTGCCGTAAAACTGTGTTTTTGTAGGAAGTGGCTTTTCGTTCTCCCATAGAGGAGATCAATCTAAATAAATATGATGAATGTATCCTGAGAAACAAGTTTGGTACAGATTGTCAGACGTGTAATGAATTCAATTAGTTCGACCTGAAAAGAACGTTTTTTTGCGATATAACGTATTAAACTTATCCGAAAAGTATTGATTGGTCCTCTAGTTTTGTTAAGTGGCGTATGTTAACAACCTGTGCAGCCATAGTCACTTGCTTATTCCCCATGGGACCTCGTGATCTCCTTTGTGCCATCAGACTTCGGTGAGGTGAGTCAAATTACTAATCCGGGTTCTAGCTATCTCTAAAAAGCTCATCATCGACCGATTTCTGTTACCCTTCTATTATCCCCACAAACTACACTGTCCAACGTAACCAACATTCCAGAACGCCTGTATCAACCGTCAATGGCTTTATTAAGTGAGTTCACTGACAAGTAGCAAACGTTTTGAGTGCTGCTCATGGGACCACCGATTGCTGTTAATAGGATAGTTACTGTGTCTCCTCGAGACGGTCGAACAATCCGGACATTGTTCACAAGTGAATGTGGTTGAGCGTTCTGTCACAACGAGGCTGGACCTTGACGCGGTGTGACGGCTTGCGCATCTCGATGACCTATTGGGCTAAACTGGACGGTGTGGCCACCACACCGATAAAGTCACTCATGCCAGGCAGGCCAATAGGTAAATGTCTGACAAACCAATCTCCAGGCTGGGGGTTGGAAGAAGGTTGGCATTTTTTTCCGGATAACGTACCAGTTCTGGTACACTGCCACCCACCCGCTGCCTCACGGTATAGGCTTTTGAGCCAAAAGCTTTGGTTGAGAACCCTAATCGTTCTCCTGTCTAGGTCTGGGCGCCCTGGCAGTATCTCAGCCCACACACAACCATGAACAGTCACAACACAAGTAATTCCGTACTGCGTCGGCCGTCTCGCAGTATAAACCGGGTCGCCCTATCTGTTGCATACAACAGAGTGGATAGGCGAAAACATGCTATTACTGACCCCTCCCCCACTGTCCTATCAAATTTAGTCCTCAGGCCCCTCCCAACCTCCATTTCTGATAGTTACTCCACAGGTCCCTTAACAGATGTAGCTAACCGTGGTAACACTGAGCCGGTAAATTCCGTCTCTTGCCATTCAGCTTCAGGCCTCCCTCGTTCCTTACTTAGACCTAGAATGCGAATTAATATAGGTGCCTTCAACGTCCGCACTCTAAAACAGATAGGTCAACAGGCCGCTCTCGCACGAACGTTAGACTCGTTGCATGTCGATGTCTGCAGTATCTCGGAGACTAGAATCCAGGACAGTAGTCAGCGTATGGAACTAACAGCACCCACATTGTCTACCCGATACTGGTTATACACTTCGGGTGATTTCACAGCCGCTGTTACAGGTCAGGCTGGAGTAGGTATAGTCCTGAACTCGATGACCCCAACCGCATTGGTAGATTGGATTCCTGTTAACAGTAGACATTGTACCGTCCGCTTGGCAGGTTCTGTTAAGGCCAGCTCTAGATGCAAGACTTTCAGAAATTTATTCATTATGTCTGCTTACGCTCCTACTGACTGTAGTGACGTCGGCGTCAAAGACGCGTTTTATTCAGATCTCTCTTTCGGTTAACACGTGGCTCTGATATGGTCGCTCGGGCCAGAGATATGAATGCTCAGGTCGGCCGCCTTGGTGAGGCCGAATCTCGTTTAGGTGGCAGGTTTGGGATAGCGTCACATCGATCAGATAATATCGGGCGATTGTTGCAGCTGTGCGCTGAGCATAAGCTATTTTTAACCAGCACTAGTTTTAGGCATCGTGCACGTCATTGCTATACCTGGCGCCCGCCTGCTCCGAATCAGGCCTGGTCTCAGATAGACCACATAGCTGTTAGTTACATGTGGCGTGGTTCTATCCAAGACTGTCGTTCTTACTGGAGCACGTACCTGGACTCAGATCATGCATTGGTGTGTTGTCGTTTTGTTCTTACTTTTGCTGGACAACGACCCTACCGACAACAAAGACTGGCTGTTGAGAAATTGGCTTTGCCATCGGGGAAGGATAAGTACCAAACCAGCTTAGAAAGTTGCCTTAGTGATATTCATTCCGAAGACCCTAATAGCTGCTAGACACAAATCTCACAGGCTATTCAGAAAGCAGGTACTGTAGCATGCAGCACAGGGGTACATAAGTTTAATAAACATTGGATCTAAGAGAAATCTCTGGAGCTGTTAGAAGCCAGACGGAAGATTCCTGCTGGTAGTTCACATAATACGTCCAGAATGGATATCCGTAGGAAGCTGAAACGTAGTCTAAAGGCTGATCGTGAGGCTTGGTTATTGGAAAAAGTTAAGGAAATGGAAATCGCTTTTGCTTCAGGGAACACCGAGAAACTCTTTGAGCTGATCCGTGCTACTGGTCCCAGGCGACCGTCTGTCAGTGAAGCCATCAGCGAGGCAGATGGCACATTATTCTATAATAAGTCCAGAAGGTTAGAGCGTTGGGCGGAACATTTTGAGGGTCAATTTAGCTGGCATCCTGCTTCCACCGTGCTGCCTTCACAAACTTCTGATGTAACGCCCTGGTCGGTAGATTTGTACCACCCACTGAGACTGAGATTCGCAATTGCATCTCGGCTCTCAATCGTAATAAGGCTGCTGGTCCAGATGATCTCGTGCCGACACTCTTTAAAGAAAGTGGAGAGGTGTTAGTTGAGGCCTTGACTCAGCTATTTCAACTTGTGTGGATGACGGAGACCATCCCTCCGTGCTGGAGTCACGCGATAATAGTTCCTATATTCAAGAAAGGTATCAAGAGCTCTTGCGAAGACCATAGAGGAATTAGTTTGACCCCAGTCATTTCTAGTGTTCTGGCCTCCATTGTACTTCGTCGACTCACTGCAGTTCGGGAGTTAAAAATCAGAGAAGAACAGGCAGGGTTTTGTCCTGGCCGGGGATGTGTAGATAATATTTTTACCCTTCGTCAAATCTTGGAGCAGCGTCATGTATACCGCCGGCCAACAATTGCCGTATTTCTCGACTATAAAGGTGCGTTCGATTCAGTGGATCGATCTACACTCTTAGAGTCGCTTAAACGCAGGGGTGTACCGACCAAGTATGTGAACATATTGTCGACGATTTATTCCCATACTTCGGCTCAGGTTAGGGTTTACGGTGAGCTGTCTGACAGTTTCAGCACCAGAAGCGGCGTTCGTCAAGACTGTCCCCTTTCACCATTTTTGTT
>JTDE01000336.1:18864-39497 GCA_014338405.1 Paragonimus skrjabini miyazakii
AGGTGCCTTGATGTTGTATTTGAATATAGACGTAGCTATTTTTTAGTGGTTAGGTCCCCTTCCGTTTTTATTCTTTCTCTTCCTAAACAGGGTTTGTTTCTTCTTCTTCGTGTTTGTGTGGCAGCTAAGCATAAGTGTGAACCACTGATGTATTGCTGACTATGATGATGATGGAACACGTCATGTTCCAGTTTACACAAAAGACGATCGCGATATTACAGCTATACATTATACTTGGTCACTTTAATAGTGGGTCAAATTGGTATCTAGACCGAGCAGTCTGGGTTTGTTTTCAACCCACCAGATATTCATTACTGTGCATGGCGACACTTATCAACCATACCAACCACGTTAAACCAACAGTGATTCGATCGATTTGTGGGATACTTTTTGGACTACCGGAAGAAATAGGCTAGAAGTACCCAGCAGCGCAATAAACAGAGAGGTCTATACAATGATATTTCACGAAACCTTGTATTGCCCGTGATTGGTGACCTGATTGCAGTGCGTGCACGACATGCGTCATCCAGCGTGCCGGAGAATGAAAGACCATAGGGATATACTCAGTACCTTGGCCACAACTCTCTGCACTTGTCAATCCAGTGTAACTTATCTTGGATTGTTCACGACGGCAATTCACAATCGCATCTTTTGGTAACAAAATTTAGAACAGTGTCTACCCTTCTAAGTAACTTCTGCTCCATCTACAGTTTATTTCGGTGCAAGTGTTCAATATACGAACAAGAACAATCCATTTATATTTATGTTAGTACATTTTCGAACTATCGGTCGAACATTAGAGAGTCTGTTGTATTCTTTCCTACTTATTTCAGTCATCGGCCTTCGAACCCCTTTAATCGACGAAATTTTCTAACTTACTGACTCTGGGAACGAAACCAAGAGACGAATTTATATTTCAGCTTGATCTGTGGTGTGCTGTTAACTTCATTGTGAAACCACAATTGAACAAACTGTGGACGCAAGCACACTGGATTATTGAGCAAACACTTTCCAAGCTTACGAATCGGATACAATAAAGACTGGGAACTAACGATTTTAACAGCACAGTCGACTGATACCAGGAGGCTAGAAATTTATCCTCATTTGTAAGTGAAATCTTTGGGATACTGAACCAAAAATGGCAATCTTAAACCTTGAGGTGGATCGCGTGGAGGTAAGCGCTGAAGCAGTCACTACAGCCAGGGTTACAGGTTATGATTGAAGTAATCGCTGTTTGTAATGACGGACGAGGCGTTCTGGTTAGCCCTTTTAAGCCGCTCTGTACGAAATTCAAATTGATGTTCTCGGTTTTCGATGGTTTTTTAGATCCTCGTGGAGGACATGAATGGGCTTGCTGATACATAACGTTTATTTAATGTGGTTTACAGAGATTTTTGGACATAAGCAGCTGGTATGTGAAAGAAAACCGCTTACAAATCCTACCAAGTGGGTGGGGATTCGTGAAAAATAAGCAACTTGAAGCTCCACCGGCTAAAAAATCGTGCTTCAATCGAATTTATTCCTATTGAACAGAAAAACTGAATTATTCATGACCGTGTGAACGGTTGGTGCTTTGAGTACAAAGCATCGTCAGACTTGCTCACTAGGGAATAGAAAGTATGAGCACAGTAAACAATGCCAACCAAGGGTTGCGTGTGAATTGTCTATGGAAGGAGTAAGAACCACGTCACAATCGGACACCAGGTACCATACTTCCTAGGTCAGTGCACGCCGGTGGGGCTCTATATTACAGTGCTACTGTTGGTATTCGGTTTCACATACTGTTGGTCCGGAAAGCACCTCCCACGTTCGTACGAAGAAGCAGCACGCGTGTCGGAAAGACTTATTTCCCCAGGGACTTAGAATTGATGGGTCAATCAATTTATAAGTATGTTCTGTCCATTTGCTAGATCAGCAAAGAAGAATTCTCAGACATTATTCCGTCTGCAATAGCAATGTACAGTTTATTCACTTGGAGTTAAAAGTTTACTTTACAAGAGAAAAGTTACCACATTCGCTTAGCATGAATCGAACTCCATGTTTAGCTATATTCGTTCGTTAAGCTAACGCAATACAGCGAGTAGGTTGCGCATGATATAAGCCTGTTTTGCTGCTGTACCCTTCTAGACTGATTGATTTTCGTATCGGTGCTTGTAACATGTTCCAATTTTCATCATTTTTCATAACTCGGCACCTCAGTAACCATGGCTTCGAAAGGGTTGCCATACCCAACTACAAGCAACAGTTTTAATTAAAGCACTCGATGTGTCATACATACGGACGCGCTCCACAAAGAAGCTGTTTTTGTAAAGAGTATCATAACCGTAAAAATTGAACACACTGTCCTCGAAACCATTCAGTTGGTGTATCAAGTGTCCGAACTAGCCAAACTCATGGTCTCTAGCCCAATGTGGTAGCCATGTAACAAAACGCGCAGACGTGCGCCTGTTTGTGAACCGGAGGTGTCGAAAGTGTCGTTTGTAACACAGTGTCCAATGGTGCTAAAAACAACAACACGGAACCTTTGCAGATACGTCAAAGTGAATGAGCAAGCAAGCCTCACGGTTACCAAGTCATAGTACTGCCGTATGTTGTAACAATAAAACCTGTGGTCTCTTATTTCAATTTTAATGGCTTTCGAAGTCGGTTACACGCTAGTTTCGTCAGACAACGCCGTGTAGTAAGATCTGAATAGGCGAAACAATCAAAATCTAAGAGCGTGATAAAAATAGCAAATCTTACTTAGTAACGAGCTAGTGAACAGCAGCTAACTATCAACACTGGAGGGAGACCAACTGCCATAGTGATTTAATGGTTGACTTAGAAATGTTAACCTGTTTACTTTCCAGTCAAGACCTCACTGAACGGAAGTTCTTGTTGTCATTACCGTACAAACAAATGCAAAAACATTCCTTATGTGAGGTTGTGGTTTCATTGACTCCGCTTAGCAACGTAGAAGCAATCTAGTTTGGGTTAGTTGCACCCAATTGATCAGAATGACATCGTTCACGATTCTTCCAACTAGAACTCACACACGTCATTTGAGTGTGTTTTTGCTTCTCCACTCTCACTTACAGTTGGTTGAGCCTCAGCCAAACACCCAGTGCTCCATGAATCGTATTTAGTCAGTCACTGGGTTTGTGAATGCGACATCTAAACCCAATGCCACGTGACTAAATGAATGCTGCCCCATCTTTTGTATCTATGGCTTTGTTACATGAGAAATTGCAATGTCTCATGCTAATATCACTGGGCTTGTAGACGACGAAGGGCAATTAGTTCCGGAGTAAGCTCACTATCCTATGGCCGTTTAATACTGTTGCCAACATCCCAGTTCATTTATAAGGGTGGGAGCACTTATGGATGTTTACTATGGGCTATCCATACATGTCCCCACCCCGTGCAAAGTTCCATCAGAAAAGTCGGACAGAAACTTCAAGGACAGTAACAACCATAGGTATTGAGAGGCCTGAGATAAATGTGTTTTGACAGGCATGCTGAGCTTTTTTTGGTTGAACAAAAGAACAGTTCATTCGGACCCGCCAAATGGAAAGTTTCCGGAGTTAATGCTTAGTTTCGAAACGAGTTGTGTGGATGCCAACCCTTAAAAAATCTTTCGAAATGCTGTCGTTATGACTATACACCCGGTACACTACTTAATGGACAGAATGAATGCCAACATGGATGTTTGTTCGGCTTGCATACTGGAAATGAGGCACACTATTTTAAAAGTGTAAATCGGGTAAACGCTTCAGATGCTGGACACGTCATATTCAACGGTTTGGTAGAGGGATTGCGAATAAACCAGCCAGAGTTATTGCAGTTAAATATATAAAAATACAAAAATGATAATCAAAGTGTTGAAACGCAGCCATAGATCGAATTGTCTACGAGAACAGCACACTGTTGATCGGTATTTACTTGTAGGCTAGATATACAATAATTCATACGACTCCATATCTGCTCAACGATGTTATAGGGCTAACTGTCCTTCATTTGACAAAAATTTCCATATCAATTATCTGTAATTTGCATGTTATTTTTGTCTTGACATTCAGTGTGAGAACTAAAAAAGAACGTTAACAAGAAAATCAACCAGGAACAAAAAGGACGAGCTTGCTAACCAATCGTCATTTTTAAAACAAGCCAATGAGTTTGTATGACATACCCGTTTGGGTCTTAGCGAGCATCCTAAAGACAGTTCAGCGGCGAACGTCAGAAATCAAAATCACACTTTCTGTTACATGCATGTATGGCTGTAAGCAGCATGGATTGTTTACTTGGTATGACCTTGTCCATCCCGTGGACCAGACAAACAGGACATCGTTTTACAAAAACTTGTTAATCAATATGGTTAACTTATGGGCGACTGTGTCCTATGAGGTTGTGTCAATTATCTCAAAATAAATACGTCACAGATATTGATGTCATGCATCGGATCAATAAAATACTGGTTAATTTCAAATTGAACATCGATCACAGTTGACCACAACCTTCGCATTCATATGGACTTTCTAGCCAACTACTTTCAATGGTGGTCGTCGCAGATTATCATTGATCACACATTGTTGATAAATGCGAATAACGTTTGTTAAACGATATTCTCATATGTTATCCTTTAGAGGTTGTGTGCTTATTGATTGACATTGCATTCAACAATAGCTGAGTCAAAGTGAATGAATTGATATTATAAAGACACTCTTCGTAATCTGAGGAGGTGGGTATAATTAACACAACAGTGATTTGTCACTGTTCACTTCTCTCACGGATTGTGGTAAGCAACACTGTCGGATATAACACGAATATTATTGAGAGAACGAACTTCCAGATGAAACTTTTCTTAAATGTTAGTGTTCGAACAATCGGACTGTCTTCAAACTTTGTTGACAGAATCATCTACATTTCGATTTTCTGTCAAAAAATATCACTTTGTTGAATATCTTCACGATAAATAAGTCAAACTATGTGACCGTCCAATTTGTTCCTTTTTCGGGAAGGCAGCGTCCTCAGTTGGTTGTACACGGCATGGATTTTCATCTGTCCGCTTTCAAAATATCTCAGGAACTAATCAGATTCTCTATACTTTTCGGCAGTTCTTGATTAATCGTGACTGCGTGTGAGCCTTCTTTTGCGGCTACGACTTGTCGGCAGCGGCCAATATGTCTTTCATGTTGGCCGCCTGTCGCGAACTAACTGTTCACTGAGTAACGACAGGCACTGAGGAATGTGGTGTATCATTTTCACCTGTCTTGTGCTTCATAAAATTCTTCTGATTGCTTGTAAGAGGTAAAACTGATAACTATGTTATTGAATTCGGCTGTATGCCCATCAACAATGGTGGATTAAAACGCAGTGTTTCTGTGACTAAATCCAGTGTGTGTACACCGCTAGTTATACGAAAGCAGATGGGAGAAGATTGTTGGTAAGTTTGTAAACATTTTACGTGCAAAATTGGCCGGTAGGAAACGAGCTGAAAATGTTGGGGTTCGTTTTCTGTTTAACCGAACACTGAACAGTGGATTCAGAAACTGTTGGTGCGCTATCACGTTCCGAGCGTACATCAAAGTAAGACACATCCATTACACTTTAGGAAAGGACGCATTTAATGACTTCATAGGCGTACCCTTTGTCGACAATCCAGTTCGTGGAAGAGAGAGGAGAAAGGATATAAATCGAGTGGCAGTTTGTTACAACAGTTACTACGTTGGTAACCGTAGCGAGTGACGATACAGAAGAGACGTTTGAAAACAATGTTTCTTGTTGGACAGTCGGCTAGTAAACAGAACGAAAGATCGGAGGATTAAAAATTCGTCTTAAGTTGTGTATTCTTTCTTGTCAGTGATAATCAGGTTATGTAAAATGGATGTAGCAGCTTACTTGTAATTATCCACACAAATTGACATCCTCAGGTCGTTTAAGGGAGAGGGGTAGCAGGATGAACAATTCTACAGAATGAAATCGCATACATCATATGATTTAATCCTACGATTGAATGCTGCACGAGTTTACATTATGCTTCTTGATAGCCCACCCATTTTCTGTCTCATACGTATTCCTTTTTTGTACAATGTGATGGAGTCATGCTGTTGCGTTACATTGACCACACGGGGTAGAAAACAGGTTTCCAATATATATATGGAGAGTTCCTATAACATACTAATCCACACAATCTTCATAACTCGCATTCGCTATCTATTTCCATTTTATGCACACAAACTTAGTGTGAATTGAGACGATAGACTGATTATATTTGTAATCAATAAAATGTCAATATATTTGTAGCTAGTTAAACATACATTTTAAATGAAAAAGAAAGTTAACACAGTATTCCTATAGTCTTGCTCTTTTATAAAACTTTAATCTTCAGCAATAGGGAAAATTGTCTTTGGGTTTATAGCTACACAACTCATTCAGGTACATTCAACATGATATTCAAAACACTCTTTATCCTCCAGGCCACGAGGTCACAGTTAGTGGTTCCGTGGAAGATCTGTGGGTCACATTTCATAGTCGTTGTAGTTCTTTTTCTTAGATAGTCTGAAGTCGATTAGCCAAATTTTTCTCAGGTCCTAATCGATGTTCATTGCTTTATAGACCGACTACACTGAAGCAAGCATATCACATTTTCATAATACAACTTTGTTACTGAGATGCATCTTATAACACTGGTCTAGACAACGGTCAGTAGGACATACTAACGTTATCAGGGGGTATGACGATATGTGTTATCTGTCGCAAGTCCATGTGTAAAGATACGCAGTCAAAAAGCGGTTTGTCCAGGAGGTCTTACAGCCTATGAAATTGAAATTCCCACGAGGCTTTATGGGTACTTCCTTACACTGTAAACTCGACCATCCGCCCAGCTTCGGTCAAGTGCCATTTGTTGACACCTTACATGAACGGAAAGATTTTAAAATGAATATGAATTTGTGAAAGATTACTGCCACACTTATTCTTCTCTATCTGTCGGCTAGTCAGATCACAACGCCAACAATCGCTTGCCGACACTTGCGCTAGATCCAGCCTGCTTTTTACGAGGGAAATAACGATTGTTGTACGATACAAATATAGAAGTACACTGCATACAGCAATGGTTAAGCACAATCCAATTAGTGTAGCAATTTTATTACCGCTTGTAACATGACAGCATACTCTATAACTCAGGTCAGAACACCATGGGGGTTCTCGTGTTTACCATGATCTACGTGTTACCATGTTAACCTCGCACAAATGACTGGCTGTATAGTGAGTAGATTATCTGGAAAATTTCTCCTAAATCACATTCTGATTGGGTAACTTTAGGTAATGGAGCAATTTTCGATGTTCGTTGCTGTGATTTTGTTTCTAATTAGAACCGCGCTTGGAACGATTGCTACGATAATCCTTATCAGTGTAGATACCTTGTGTCTACTAACCTATCGTTTGTCTCCTGAGCTGACCGGCGCAAAAGAAAGCAATGATCAATACTTTCTGAACAATTTGTTCGAGGTTACACTTTAACGTCCCAAACGAACTACTTCTATGTTCGTGCTCAATCCCGACTCTCCAAAAAATTAATTACGACCAACATCAGTCGATTCAAAAGGGGCATGAACCACTGAGAATAATGTTCTATGAAAGAAACTAGCAATAAACGAAATTCATTACACATAAGTATTATGCCGCCTGAGGATCATGATTCCCTAAGTCTTCTTTCAAAAAAAAGGGAGAAGGACAGTGAATAGGCTGTTGTGGCACCTCACTTTTCAGAATTCTTTATTTCTACTTTGAAGGTAGAGGGTATAGATTCCTGATGAGTAGTAGGGGATTATGGTTCTCATATAGATTGAACATCACCTACAATTGAACACAGCTGTCACATTCTTATAGACTTTCGAGTCGATTCCTTTCGATTGCCTTATAAACCCCTTTACGTGTGTACTCCTTTGACGCATCAGGTTGAAGGACAAGGCATAATTAGTCAGTTGGAAGTTCAAGAACAAATAACTGACTGATCCAAACTAATAAAAACTGTCGACCAATCATATTTCATCCCCAAATTTAACAGCAAAAGTAGAAGTAAGCAATCAGGCCTTAGGTCACAATTTCAGAACAACGGGAAACAACCGATCCTGAGCCACATCAAAAGGACTAAAGTAACGGGAAGTAACCAATCAGAAGTCACTCGAATGATCAACTCACTTTTGTATATATGGACAGGTATTAGTCAAACTGCAGCAAGCCCTACGCCCAAACCCCTACGGACCCATGCTGTCATCCCATCTGGTAATGACGTTTCAAATCTAAATACCAAGCTGGGCGAACAAACAAATACTTAATCCACCAATCTGAGCTACCAACATCATCTCTATTTCCAACACTCAAAAATGGATATTCGCAATCTGTGACTTTCGGTCGAGATATTGACAGGTACCAATCAAACAATCAGACTGATATATGCAGGCTTTCGCTTTTGGGCATAGGCGATGTCGGTGTAGACTTCTACCATTTGGCCCATCGTATGACCAATTCACTTTTGGGCCATTGTTCCCAAACTTCTAGAGGGCTTACCAGTACGGTTTTCTAAGAAGACCGTATTACGACCTCCAGTACCAATAAAACACAACAGAATGGGTGTTTTGACCGTACAGTATAAGACTTGGAATGCCTACATGTGAATCAATTATTCAAAGTTGAAACTGCAGAAGCAAGAGTTGCTTGGTCACATGATCGGCAGAGGCGGGGCACAATTAACTGATAACGACTAAAGCTGATCCGGTGCAAACATCAAAAGAAACGTTGTGATAGTTTCTTCATCCTATGTGGTCATTTTATCGAAACATTTGTGAGCTTTTTATATATAAAATATTGAAGAATACTTGTTGATTTTGTTTGTTAAAAGAGCTGACCAAACTTATCCTCGGATAAATGCACAGAATAATAAAATTGTTGTGTGATATGTACATTCAAGCAACGTTTCTCTCATTCTCGCCCGTCGCATGCAAGAAATACCAACCAAATAGGTAGCCACTTGGGTGCACACGTACAAAATGTTGGAATCTGTCAAACCAGTAATCACCCGTCGGTTCTGGAGTCGTGCTTGATGTATGATCGAATACTTCCCTTAATTCACTGCGCGAAGATGTGAGATAAGCAATCAGTTAGGTGGGTGGCCGGATAACTGGTAGATAAACAATTGGTTCAAATTCTGTGTATGTTAATCGATTGGCAAAGAACGTGAACAAAACGCAGGCAATCGATATTTTTCAAGTTGTACATTAAATACTCTTGATCACAGTCTTTGTATCAGGTAAACTTTTTGGATACCTTACCTCGAAAATAAGTACTAGACTTGAGTTTCACCCTCATTAGAGCATATCAGTAATCCATAATCATCATCCAGACTGGAATTCATGCCCAATGTGAGGTTGATGGCGATATGGTTAACACGCTGGTCTCACAAGCATGAGGGCTGGGGTGCTTTTGTACAGATTCATCGAGCTGGTGACATTTTACGTTTCCATCTTCCATAGATATAACGGCTAACAACGGTTGAAAAGGACTAGCCATGACCAAGCCATCCACAGAATGAAGACCGTATGTGTATAGTTTACCGAATAAGAGGTTTTCATAAATGAAGCAAGAATCGATAACGTTTAGTGTACTGTTTTGTTAATTAAGCTAAAATTATGTCAGTCATTTCAGCCAATGACATATTCGTGAATACAGACTGTACCCCGGAAAACATGAACGTTTTCTATATAACACTTGGGATACGTATGCCTTTGCCAATCTCAAGTGTCTTTCAACGCGTAAGCACACAAATAGGTCACGGTAGGCTCTAGAAACTTCACCGGCGATTTTGTCCGTTTGTGTTCAGGTGTGTGTAGCATTGATAAGATGAGTCGCACTGAAATTTCCGACTTGTGTATCTTCGGGAGGTCATGTGCGCGTGGTGTGTGTTCTTCTGGATACCAAGCCACCTGTTTCCAAATCTTCCGAACAACTCACGGTATCTCTTTATACCGACTGAATTTTATTCTTCTGGTTCCGATCCAGAAAAAGTTGATAATCGAATATCAAGCACACAAGCAGGCAGAGGTTTGATGCATCCGACCCCAAGCCTAGAAATTGCATGCCACTATAGGGAGACCCTATGAAACGGTAGAAATCTGTGACTCTGTGTATGTGACCAGGAGGGAAATACGTCACCATTCGGTTAACAGACGTTAACCGAGCCAATGGTACGATACTCCAATCAGAAGACAATGCACATCCCAGAGTTTCAACATCACTGTTACCATCAGGTAAATCAACGAGAGAACAAAAAAGGGTCTGAACTACCATGGCTGCAGCTGAAGCCAAATTTGGGGAGGTAACAGTATGACGAAAGTGAACAATCGAAGTCAACTACTCATGATCAGTCGGACAGATACGCTTAGTGGATCATGTAAATGCCCATCAGAATAAATCATTAGAAAAACGCCTGGAAGTGCAGTTATACAAAAAGTTGTGCTTTTCAGTTACACATTTTTAATTAACGCCCGTTGCTGTCCAGGATCATTCCTTTCAGTGATCGAGTGCTTCAGTGTGTTGTGTTTTCAGAATGCACGTTGCTTGTTTCGATTCGCTTATCCTTGGCGTCTTCTACTAACTCCATCATGATAGCACAAAATTACTCACCTCTCTAAACGTTATCACTGATGCTTGTGTAATTTGTACTTTCGGACGGGATTTGTCTTATGGAACCATGACTACTGGCGTTACAAGCCACATTTGCGATATCTGTCAGCAAGCATAAGTTTTTGAAAGGGAGACCGACGGATTGTTGTGAACTGCATATTTACAGCAGCTATGTTCTGAGCAAAAGCCGCAGTTCAGCTGACTCTAACTCTTACAAGAATGTTCAGCGACGACATGAGTAGGTATTCTCTTTATGGTTTAAACGTGTTCAGCTCAATACGGACTACGGACTGTTCCATACAAGTCTTGATCAGCAACGATTTTTACATGGGGCTGATGATCAGTTAAATCAATGCTATGCAGTGGTCATTCCTCTGTTTGTTCGGACCGCTGGGTCTCCTCACAGAACCCAGTGCTGTTAAAGCGTAATATGTCAGAAAGCTTCATTTTATACACACGCAGAGTTTACGATTGTGACCATCTGTTTATTCAAACAACAGGCTACACAGAATCAACGCAGCTTTTTATATACAATCATGTACCTGTATTCAGCTCTCTTGTATGTTAAGCCATGATAGTATGTTTCCAGACTAGTAATGTTGATCACCGTTTTTGACGGTGTTGCTTATAGTCAGAGTTATCTGTCTGTCTGTGTTCGCCCATGCACAGTAGCTTTTAAATGGCTTTAATCAACATGGGGTTGCTTAGCACCGATGTATATGCACATAGATGGTACTATGTCACAACGGTCCACTCTATTTATATGTAACAAAGCATCTAAGTTCTCACATAATCAGTGCATCACAATTACAGTTGAACTGCCCGTTGTAAGGTCTATCCGAAGTTGCTCGTGTTGCCAGAACAACTGTGCCTCGAGAGACGGTCGGACAGACTAACCATAATAAGACCGTCGTGGTAACAGTTTCAGGTCACGCTTCCATCTGCTAATGGCCCAACATCACCTCCACCTGATTGATGGGCGTTTGTAACCACTTGAAACACATCCTCTAATAATTGGACAGTTTTCTACATTTGTTCGCTGACGTGAATATGGTACCAGAATAAATGTGTTCGAACAAACTGAGCAGGTCAAGTAACCCGGATTACGACATCTTGAAATCCCATTCAACTAGACTAAATTTATCTAGATCAGATCAGCACTGACAAACCTATGGAGGATCAAGGGTCATCGTTTATTAAGCACCCAACACCCTACCGGGATGTCATGAGGCACTGGCAATCAGAGCTAGACCATGTCCATCTAATTAAACCGAAGGCAGTCAAGCCCAATCATGCTTGTCAACTTATCGTCCGCCTCACTGAGCACTGCTCACTGAAGCAGTTGACGCACATGTAAAGTTTAAGAGATGTGCCAGCCATGAAACAACAAGTTCGACCTGAAGGGATTGTCCTCTAATCTAAACTATATTGGTCGATATTGATAACCAGCACGGACAAATAAGCTAAGTAACCTGATACATGGTGCCTGTGGGCGACTCAACATCATGTTAGACCCCCCAGCTGTTTGCATCCCGCTTCGTGTGTTTGTGTCTGCCAAGTGTTCTCTGAACCCCCTGTTGTGCTATTTATAGTTGTGAAAACAGCCTGAACTGATACGAAAGATCAATTTAGACTGACCCAAAGGAAAGCCAGGCAATTCGGCCTGATTGCTTTTCAGGCAAGTTCTTGGCGAAACTAGTTACGGTGGACAAATACCTTCAAATAGGCAATAGCAACACAGAAAATATACTGTTTCATGATGGTCACCCTCAAACGAACAATACATAATCGGTTTCGATCTCGTTTGGACCTACCTGAGTAGAATGTCGAAAAGGCACCCCATCTCGTTAAGTGCCAAAGCCCTTATTCCTTCGATTGGCAGCTCCATGAGTGCGCCTTGTGACTGCACAAAAATTCTCATTCATTTGTCGTTTCTTACGAGTCCTTGTCTTGTAAAATGTCCAATGAAATGCATTATCGCAAATGCACAAATTGGTTAGCTTTCTTTTAAATACACTAGACATCGGATGGTTCTCTTCACAGAGCATTAAGGGAATCTCAAGTAAGGTTGTGGCTAGCTGACATTTTCGCCCAAATTACCTGATTGAACACAGTTCGTATTTATTTAACCATGAATGAGTAATCGGAAAATTTGATTGTTGCAAATTGAACAGTACTCATATCTGATTGTGGATTCCGTATTCGCGATGGCTCCTTGACTGAGTGCTTTCGAAACTAAACATTAGAATTCAATTTCGTCCTGATTAGAGCTTAATTGTAAGGCATGCTACCGCTATGAAAAAGACGAGCTGTTTGACCACTATGTCACTGATCTCACATTAAGCACGATGGGATTATCACATCTAAATACCCAGCCACCTTCGTCAATGAATAATATCCACGTAAACTGTCCATCTCCAGGATCCCATGATCGATTGTTCTCAGTCACACAGAGTCCCCCAGAATTCACTTAATTTGCTGATGAATAATTAATCACCAGTGAGCAATCGTAGGAAAATGTTTCGTATTGTTTGTCTGCTCTAATGAGAACGTAGCTCAAGCATTATCCTTCTCTGGTGTTTCATTTAATTTCCCATATTGTTATGCAAACGGTCTCTTGTTAGGATACAACGAATCTCTCCGGACATAGACCATGCAATAGCAATGATTTGTCCTCTCTATGAAATCTTTCTTGCCAAGAAATCTATCCAGGTAGGAAATGGCACTGCGAATAGTGTCCAGTTTACATTGGTTATTACCACCACAACGGCCTCTAAACTATTAACACTCGTTTCCTGATACTAGTAAACTTTATCTGCGCCACCGGTTTCGTTCTGTTTAGAAATCATTCGATACAAACTATGACGTTTTCATTCGGACCTGTCAGTTCTGTGTTACTCTAACCGAAGATCTTTTTAATTTGGTCATTGTTCCTATAGTTTTCACCTTACTAGTGAGGTCAACAGCAAACGTAAATTAGGCATCAACAGAAACTAATCCTGTCACAGTCCTACCACGATATTCTTGTCATCAGTGTCGTACTATTGGTTTGATACACGATAAATAAACGCACATGAAAATGGACAGGGGTCTAACAGTAAATACAGTTTGGGGTATGCATTCAGAACTGTTTAGTAAGTTTACTTGAATTTCGAGCAAACAGACGCTACTAATTCCTTGTCCAAACCAACTGCTTGCTTCCAACGCGGTTCTCGATGGGGTATAGCAAACATCTTCAACGGGTAAACATCATGTCAAAGCCATGCACCTGTTCGAGTTAGGTGAGAGGAAACAGTCGATGTGTTGAGCGAACAGAGAAGCTGGTGAAGCGAGACTAGGGGGGGGGGGGCAAACCACAACTCTGTCTGGGCTCCTATGTTTATATTCACACACACACACACACAAATGGTGATCAGACCACAGGCTTTGGTGTGAAAGTTGTGGTGAGGAGGAGAGGGGTTGCTTAAACTGCATAACGAAGAAAATTGACAACTTTGACAAGGACTTTGAAAGAGACAAGTGTCAAAATGCGAAACGTTTATGCTGAGTAGTAAAATGTGGTAAATGTTATTGTCCTCATCGGGACAAGTGGAAGTAAGTGGATCCGGTCAATAAATATCGGTTAACCGACTAAAGGTCAGTGGTTTGATTGATAGAATAATAAATATTATATATCATTCTTCGAAGTTTCCCACTAAAATTGTATTAAGTTCTATACTACTATTGAACTACTATCCAGATCGAATGACTCTTATTATGTGTAGTGATGTTCATTCGAATTTTGAACTTTTCCAATAAAAGAAAAAAGACCAAATAATGTGTTATTTTCAGAAAATATCGACCGCCGTTCTCGGTTACGTCTCACGGATTGCGGTGGTCAATTAAACCTACATTTGAATGAATGTCAACCAGGAGTGAGTTACTGAAAAACACTGAGAGGGAGGAAGGGTATTAAACAAAAACATAATTAAGGCAACTGGAAATTAAATTTTGAGAGGATTATGTGGGAAACCACGGATACCACTACTATGAAACGTACAATGGGGAAAACTGAATCACAAAAAAAATTAAGAGGAATCTAAGCTAAACCTCTATGCATACCGTATAAAATTCTAAGATGTAGGAGCAAAACACGGTGTATGCAACAGATCTGATAGAAAAATATCAGGAAAGTCATGCTAAACGAGCTCTGGCGCTATGACGGAGGTAATTAACTGCCGTGCCCTTTTATCATCACAGGGATGTGTGCCTTGTCAGGGGCCTACCAAACCGCGTACACGACAAGTGTAAGTCATGGGCCACTCGACCGGTTGTTGACACGCCGTACGTTCAGCTGGCTTTTCTATCAGCTGACGTACTCTGTTTTACGAGCCCACCTGTACGTGATAAGATGGATGAGGGGGCTGAAAAGCGGCTTGCAGTTATATGTTCCAGTACTTGCAATCAAATAGCCCTTTCATTGGTCAAATGTGTAATGGGCATGTGAGGGTGGTAACCGGGCTCAACAGGCCGATAACACTTCAGTGACACGATGACAAAGTGCATGTGGTGCAAGCGCATGATGCCAGCGGGGCGACAATACTTATTTGATCGAGAGCCGAAGAACTGTGAGCACAGAGGGAATTATCAACAATGCGGTGGAGACGCAAGTGGGGCTACACGGAACACAATTCAAAATCCTAGACAATCCTAGACACTGAACACATTGCATGGATTGTTGAGCCGTTCGCTTTCGTCCCTGAGTTGGCACAATTTCAGCATACTAGTGGACAGCCACGAAAAGAAAAGCATATGAGTAAGCATAGATTATGAACGGACCGTTTGTATCATGACCGCCCAGGTTTATAATGGGCTTTGCTCCAATTACTTCAATCCATCTGGGAACAGGGGACAGTCATGCGGGAATTCAGAGGTGCCCTTTTGTTAAACAAAGGTAACGTAAGCATAAATGGATAAGGTAAGTATCATCAGTATGTTAAGCTGCAATATCAACAATTCCCCTCAACTGGTTTCGTGATACATTTTTCGAGACGAATGTTCCTTAGGAGGAGTGTGAACTGACAGCGCTATCGATACAGTATTCGTCACTTGCATCCCCATGACTACCGTGATGAACGCAACCAGCCATTGTGTGTCATGCCCTCGTTGTGAATTTCACTAACGTGTTTGATTCCGTAAATCATGTAACCCTGTGGACAGTGCTTGGTAAATTTGACTGTCCAAATGAGTTTGTTGATTTAAGCGAACTGTTGTACGTGAATATGAAAGTGAAGATGCGGTCGTGTGATTATATTGACATAGTTACTGGTGTTGTATTGTGGTGTGGAATTGTCTTAGGTCCAACCCTAGTTAGTTTATATTTGACTGTAGTACTACAGTACAGTTGCCTATCATAACTCAGAATGGTGTTCAAAATGAATATCTCATGGATACTCGTGTGCAAAATATTAGATGTTCCACTTCTCTGAGCCTGTTACGTAACTCGATCGTTCGTATGCTACCGTTTGCAGATGACAAGGTGTAGCTTGCGCACAGTAAAGAACTGAGGCAACTGGCTGTCTCGATATCGGTAAGCAAGTTTGTTTTAGATGTCAACACGGGAAAGGTATTTTTTCTTTCAGCCTTCTCCGGACGTATGTGATATGTCTATTCCCAGGTTCTACATCACTAGAGACATTATGAGTAAATGCGCATAATTTTACTACTTGGATAGCATCCGGTCAACGGATCTCCCAACGGACCGCAATTTACTAGTTCGCCTGGTCAAGGCTAGTGTTATTTTCGGACATATTGAAAGACATATCTGGAAGAATTACATTTTGAATATTAAAACAAAGCTGCGTGACCACTGAACAATGGCACTGTTCACACAACTGTGTGTCAATGAAACGTGAATATATTGTATGAACGGAATGTGCGGTATTTGGGTCGCTTCCATTTATAACGGCCAAGGCACATGCGAGGTAGTTAGCGATAATTCATAATTCTGAACACTGGGGTAGTTCACCGAGCAAACACTGATGGGATTGAACGCACGTAGATGAGCAACCGGCTTGGTTGATTGAGACACGTCCGTTGGATGACTGACAAATGGATCTCAAGGCAGCTATTGTACGGACAGCTAAAAGCAGATAATAAGCGAAACTCTAGTGGTCAGAAGCACATTGCGAGGCTGTTAGCAACCAAGTCTCGCGTTTTACTATAGATTTTAGATCATGAGAGGATGTAGCCTCGAACAGGACCTCCTAGAGCAATGAGGTGCGGACGAGCGTCCAGGAGTTCAGTGAGTGTCAGGTGTGCAGCCGTGAGTTCGAGCGCGCTGTAATCAAATAAACTGCCAGTGCTATAGATGATCGTGACGTGAACAGGTAGCTCAGCGAGAATGAGCTGGTCGTTCCGGTATGGTAAGTCGTCAAGGCATCCACAACTAACTATCAATAAACGGATGACGAGTCGGTTAGACACAAATGGACTAACGTACTTAATACACATGCATTTTTTCAGTGATGTGAATATTGGCTCTCGTCTGTCACTTCAGTGTTGTTGGTGTATCGTATCCTGAAAGTTTCGTCTGGCTTCTCCGTCATACAAAATGCACTATTATACACACACACCCCATACAGAAACATCTCCTGCTCCATACTTTCAACCTTTTCCTTCCTTTATCAGAACATGCCTTTGAGGTCTGCATTTGTTTTATCTCCGATACATGAAGGTTTCATTCCAACGCTATCTAGTCAACTGGCTAACGAGTATTAGCCCGCTGATCTTCAGAGGTCTCCATTCACACGCCTTTCGGCCTTATTCCTTCTGGTTTACACTGAATAGATGTTCTGTGAGTGGGACCACAAATAGCAGTGCAGCCTAAGTTACATGTCACGACGTCAGTGTATAGACGTCGTTTAGTAGACGTCCGGTCACTGGCCTGTTAAGCTGGAAATGGACGCCCCAAACCGTGACTCGTAAGGCGCCGTTGCTCAACGACTCTACACATGGCTCACTACTTCAAACATCTCGTTCAGTGTAGTAGTTCAAGAAAATAACAAGCTTTTTTTCTCTAAGGGATGGAAATTGCTGTCATTCAGTATGGAATTGCGGTTGGGAGACCGCGCTCGAATCATGCGTGTTTCATACACGCATCCAGTATGCACAGAATGTTGATCACGTGATTAGCTGACGTCTTGTCTACTCCAAGTGCCCTCATGCATGACTCAAGGGGGCGAGTCGGTGCCGTTCCCATTCCGATGGGGCCTGCAAGTGTCTGCGCAAAGTGTTATGGTGAACTGTCAGCCCAACTCGGCCCGGCAACCACAGTAGGTTCCAGAACTAGGGTCCCGGCAACAAAATCCGGAATCCGAATGAAAGTGCTTGGCCGAATTGGCAATCATGTATCCGGCCCGTTTGACACGTCCGAATATTTGAATTTGTCTAGTCTTACCGGGGCTCAGACCAACGAACAGACTTGCTAATCGAGTCGGGTGAGCGAACGAGGACACTCCACTGAAAAACCACAGCTATATGAGCTGGTTGTGGGTGGGGCCGTATACGCCTATTACCAGTCCAGTAGCTCAGCCCCATCGTCCTGGTGTGTTAGGCCACCACGGTCCACAACGGATAACACCGGCAGTCCACACACGTTTCACCGCTTGAGAGGCAACGGTGGACTGGGAACAAGCATGCATCGGTGAGTGCAAGTAGAGGAAGTTAACAAGCAATAGTTTCTTAACGGGTTGTGTTATCACAGTATTTTTTTACTAAACACTGAATACTAAAAGCTTTTCGTGCTTTGTATCGCCAAACCATAATTTCCGTTTTACTGAAGCCGTTGCAATACACCGATATAAACCCTCTGTTTGTATGGAGAAGTAGATGGCAGTTAACCTATCACTACCATGATGTTAAGAGTTTGTAGTCATGAGTTTATAATATCCGCTAATTGGTTTGTATTATTGGTTGAATGTTTTAGTTATGTTGTTTACATAAATTTACTGCTGTCTCTTGTCTTAGTCCACATATAAGCTCCAGTTTATTTCTGCGTGCCTCATTGTTAGATCGATACTGTCTGCACTGATAGTTCCTTACTCGATCGGTTTAAAATTTGAATTTTTTAAGTCATGACTACCCACTTGAACGTGACTAGTATACTTCTGGTTCTATATGCTGTTCTTATTTCAGCCAACGGCTCATTCTTATATTACACTTATTTGAATCAGTGCATACTTATTGATCACAGTCCGTGTAACTTAACCGATGGTATTGGTCGAAGTGTTTCTACAAAGTGCATTTTACATAATCCTACTTGCTGGTTCTAAATTCATCCGGGGACATAATTGCTTCAAATTTTATTTAGTATTCGAGTGTATTTATTCTTCCGAAAAGCAACTACTTTACGTAATTGCAATGGATATAAGGGTTGGTGAAACCTACATTGCCAAAGGAGTTACAGTCAATATGATAACGATGTTCTGAATAACAGTGCAACCCGTACAGTTGACTCACTGCCACAAAGAACAAATAGTACGGCGCTGACTCCTCTGAAGCTTCTCAGTAAACACTGAATTTTGCTGCATATTACTAGGTTGATAAGAAGACTACCAGAGTTGTCATCGCGTTTCAACCAGCAAAGTGTACGGTCTTTCAGGAAAAACGTTGAGTAACGCGTAGCGATAAACCAACGATCCCAAATAATCAAAACAAGATTGGATCACAATGCCACGGTAATACTGAACAAATTATCAAGGTTAACAACGAGATAACCTCAGCAGTTTCGATCGGCGGATCGTTTCTGGGAAATGAATTGCAGTTTTGTGTCACACGGGCTAAGATGAACTATGGTCACATAATTTGGCATTCATAACCAACAGAGCTCTTCTGAGCAGCCAACAAGTTCAAAAGCAATGGGGACGAGCCGAGCTCCAAAAACGTGATGCATGCACCACTCAAGCAAAGTACAATAAGCGGCAACTGACCATTCGCACAACTATCAACTTGACGCGATAAAACAAGAACATCGAGGTCAGGGTCCAGTTAACGGCTCGAAGCAGGAGAGGTAGAATATAAGGAAATAAACATTTGGGGAGATAGGGTTGGATCAGATTTTCATATGATTGAACCTCGAAAGTCGATGCACTAAATCTTGAGAGACCGCATAACAGGTCAACCTTTACTTAGTGATCTCAAATCGCATATCAGACACTTCTCAGAATGAAAAGTACTTCAGTATTCATATCATGGAGAAAGGATGAATGCTCTGACAAACTGACAGATGGATGGCATGTGGTTGAATACAAAAAGAATGATTTATGCGTTTATGGGCTTGATCGATTCCAATCGCGTTCGCATTGATGAAAAAATCGGTTCACAATGCAAGGTACAAATAAACAGCTGTTCATGTCCCAGAATTCGATAGTGAACGGCAATCAAAACCACTTTTCAGAGCTCGCCAAAATGTGTGTCACCTTAACAAGTGCAATTCTGAAAGCATAATCTGATCTTGATCAGTATTTTGTGTTCCCGTTCAATTACACCTTTCCTCTAACCAATTTCTGATGTGCTATCGATTCGAATTTATCGAATGTGGTCCAAGATAACTGCGTCCACTCATTCCCAGATAGCTTGCAAACTAGCTGGTCAATACCATGCTGACGTAATTTTGATTAATTTCAGTTGTTGTGGCCGCAAAAGTCACTTAGCCTGCGTAGTTTGTTATTGCAAGAAATCCTGTACTTGTTGTGTGAAAACATAGGACAGCGAACGTGCACACTGATTCGCATGGCTGACGTGTAACCACATACACTAGGCAACAGTACATTGTCATTCGCTTTGATGATACAACCCACATATTGCATGCACACTGTTTCAATAGTCGCTTCTGGTCCCTCGTCTTCCTGGCGTTGATACCTCTCCTTTAGTTCCCGAAAGCAAGCACTATACTATTCACAAACGAAGCTGCCTGTTATAAAACACTCCTC
>JTDE01000336.1:39597-50129 GCA_014338405.1 Paragonimus skrjabini miyazakii
GTCACTTGAATTTAAACGAGGTTTTTGTCCTCATTTAATTCGTGCGTTTTGTTGCCCATTCGAGGTTATATGCTTCTGATTGAAGTGTTTTTTCAATGAAATTTTCTCGTGGTTTGCGTTTTTTGGTTGTGCTTCCAAGATCAATTTGCGGATTCACTCAAAACAATATAAGAAATATCGGGACACTATTGGTTCATAATAAGGGAAACTATTTTTTGGGCTCAAACTTTTACATAAGCTTTGACATAATTTTAGTCAGTTGCTCACTTCAAATTTATTTCATTAAAACACGGTTTACAAAAGAAAGTTGACTTTTACACAAAGATTGCAGATAATCGAGATTTGAAGAGTTCAACATTTAGAGATCTTTTTTACTTAAGAGAGACAGAGAGTTAAGTCAGGTGTTGAAACAATGACAGTTAGGGAGGAGTGGAGTAGACTACCTGAACCGAGTCTCTTATTGCCCGCAGATTTTGTTTTATGCTGTGAACGTGCTACAAAGTGACAATTTTCTAAAGGTTTCAACTAAATGTTGACAACAAACATCAGTTCCCATGGATGACGTTATTCCCAAGGTGCACTGATTGATCTGATTCACCAAAAGCCCAGCAATATTTTTTAGGCATACACCTGAAGTGGATGTAGGAACTGACTTTCTGACGTGAACTGAGCTATTTTATGGTATGCATTGGTTTGTGTTTCAGAACTCACTTTTTTTCTCTAAGAGAATTTCTTTGAATAAATGCTTTCCTTTTCTATCTGTCCAAAACAGTGTACTCTTTTGAACGTGGGCATCTTTTATTATCTTTGTGCGTTTGTAGACTCCTTACTGCTAGTCTCTTTACAAGACAACTCTACCGAAGACTCTACTGCACACTGAATGCTAGTTTATGGGTTAGGCGTGTATATTAATCTAAGATCCATTCTGAAAAGCTGGAACTGTCGGTAAAATGTTATCTGGTGTTGGATATCAGATTAACTTTTGTGGACCATTCCTGAATGGTTTACTATTGTGACCGCAAAAGACGCTTGGCCTCAGAATTCGCTCATTGCGCAAATTCCAGTACAGATCATGTCAAAAATTAAACCACAAACGCGCACCCTCATTTGCACGGCAGACGTACATCCACATACATCGGGTGACAGTACGTTGTCATTCGCCTTGGTGAAAGTTCTCACACCGCACGTATACACTATTCCGATAGTCCCTTCTTGCTCGTCTTCCTGGTGTTTGGAGCTTGTCCTTTTGTTCCTGAATGTCGCCTGTGGGTAACATGCTACTTGTAAGTAGTATACTACTCACAACGAAACTGCCTGTCATACAACATTACGAAGGATTGTACTCAAGAGCCAAATCTTCCAGCTCATTGTGAAGCTTCTTCTGTAGCTCCGGGTGGAAGTTTTAAGCTAGAGGGAAACGAACTAATTCCACTAATATAACTGACTGTCAGCAATCATGTAGATAAACACATGAAACCATTTATTGTTTTTTTTTATCCTGACAACATCCACTGTATACAAAATGTCGATAGGGTCTCATTTGGACGTGTTGTCAATTACTTTGTATGACTATACAAGAAAAATATTAAAATAAGTGGAAGAACAGTACCCAATACTCCTCGGCATTGTTGTGCTTTCTTCTTCCGTAGAGCAGAGAACGATCGTTTACATTCGGTTAGTCAAAATACAAACAAATATCCCCTACTACCCCAAAAGTGTTTGGCTGGTTGGCCATAATCTGTGTCTAAATGAGGCAGAACAGCTTAGACCAGTAAATCGTACACCTCCCTGCAATCTATTGATCAAGCGGGTAAGGATTTGGATTATCATTCTGGTTCTTCTTAACACACTGTCATTCCAAGTACCTAGCCTGTGAGGCGATGATGAAACTATAGTAGGAAATAAACACGGTCGCCAGCTAGTGGTCACTGCCTGCTGCGCCTGTAACACGTAAAAGCATACTCCTTTGAGTTTTACCCACGTATAATAATCAATACATGACACTCCTAATTTAGGTAGCATGAAAAATTTAATTGTAGGTTTCATATGTTCAAGTTCTGTTGAGGAAATCTAACCAAATACAGCACAACAATCTGCCTAATAAAAATACTCTTGCGATCACCACAGATGAATGGTCAGTATTCTACTAACCATCACTAAGTGTTATTCGAATTTTCAAAACAGTGATATTATGCGCTATAACGAAAGCCTATACGTTTGTACACATGTTTCCCATCCCATCACGGCCAAACGTCATCAGTCTTGTGGACGGATCAGTGATCCGACTGCATTTGTATATAAGAATTTCCATCCGAATGGACAAATTTGAAGAGATATCAATTAGTCTACTTTGTTAAAACCTAACCTCATCTCACATATTTTATCTCTATGTGTAATTGGAAGCTGTCGGACCAATTTTCACAGAGGAGTTTTGTTTTTCTCACTTGTTCGCTATTCAAACGCCATTCAAACGAAGGTCGCTCGCACACACAGTGTGTGTGTGTATCGTATCGACGAGAGAGCGCAAAAGAGACCTAAACAACAAGTCACTTGTGCCTTTGTTCTCAGGTTGTCAACAAAAATATCGCCACGGTCGAACAGATGACGGATAAACGAACGTCCGAACGCACGAACCAAGTAGCCAAATAACCTTGACCGATATGTCCTTTATACGTTCGAATCCTCACCACCATCACCGGTTTATGAAACAAAGCCAATATACGAAGTTGGTAGGAGGTGAACCACAAAACACGAGTTTGTGAGCCTCATTCAAATCACATCCTGCAGTATAGTTTACACTGGTAAAGGAGCGTAGGGAGCATGTTATGCAGTCTGGTGATTAATTTTGTTTTGATATTTGTTGCTTCAAAGAACAGTGGCAAAAGTCACGTAATCAAAGAAGGACGGGCTAAACAGCCACGATCATAGACCACAAGGACTGAAATCGATGGCTTACGTGATTATGTACTATGACATTAGGAAGTGTTTATTTCGGTATATGCTAAACCCAGATTTTTTGTGACAGCAACCCGCATCAGTTGCTGTAGCTCTAGTGAAATGGTCTGTAAACAAGTTACCAGCGATTAAGTTAGTGAATGATATACACATGTTTTTAAGTGGATGATTGAGTGACATTTCGGCAATTTGTTGAAACGTTGCAAACTCCTTTTGCATATGTTTGTCCCTTATTAAACCTATTCGCTTATAATTGAAGTCTAATAGAAGATTACTTTACCACAGATAGTGACCACCAGATTGTAGCCATCAGGGAAAAATCACCCGATTAACCACTGTTATCATCCATACTTAAATGGAAATCGATAAGCTATTGCTTCACGATGTTTGGTTGCAAATTTCCATCCTCGAGGTGCAGTAACACATGGTGGACGTGCGGTTGAAACGATTGGAACGGCAAACCGCTCTTTAGTAGTTTGGTACTTTACATAGGATTAAACTAAACAAAGGCCAACAAACAAGTGTAGTGAGGATAAGCGATCGTAATATACGACTGCTATTCAGTAGTAAGACTAGAGCGTATATTTTGACATCGAAGTAGCCGCAGGAAAAATGCAGGGAGAAACATCGGATTGCAGCATCACCCATAATGGTCTTTGCTATGTAAAGGAACTGAGCATTGGCGTCTGTGGCAACCGAGACGGTCTGGGCTGAGTACCGTATACAAATGAGTGGCTTTGTTTGTGGTCCTGTTTAAACGCTTAACCCATGTGTTGCTTTCTTAAATAAATAACCTTTGTGCCATCCGCGTTCTTGGCTCACAACACAAGTGCGAGAAAACGTTGTGTAAACAACTTTTCGAAGAAAGGCACGAACGAAGACGCATTCGAAGATGTCTCAAATACTGTTCCTGTACGATGTGGAGTCGTCAGATCACATTTTGGCAAAGTTAACTAGCGATCTTCGGTGTCACTTGTTCAACTATAACTTGTTTTATGTGAGCGCTTCTTTGAACCTAGAGCAGTAATTCTCCTATGAAATAAGCCTCGCTGGTCATCAGCGGAACTTTATGTAAACTGCAGCAAACCATTTGTTAGACGGCGATCAACTTTTCTCCATTATCAACCTTTTGTTCAATGATCAGAGTTGCAATTCACAAATGTAGAAAGTGATGGTGTTCAGACCTTCCTGGATCTGATCCCACTTATCTGATTTAGGCCATGTATGACAGATAATGACTGCTTACATTCATTAATTAGTATAGTTTATATTTTCCCTTCAAGTACATTATAATACGAACGTAAATGGTCTAGAACTAGTGTTGTGAGCCAAGAACGCGGATGGCCCAAGGGTTATTTATTCAGGAAACCAACACGTCGGTTATACGTTTCAACAAAACAAGAAACAAAAACACTTATTTGCGTACGGTACTGGGCCCAGACGGTCACGGTTGCCGCAGACACCAATGCTCAGCTCATTTACGTTCCTTTATGTGCCAAGAACTATTTGGCACGATGCTTCACTCCGATCTTTCTTCTTGTATTTTTCCTGTGATTACTTCAATGTCAAAATCTACGCTCTGGCGCCCACTACTGAACAGCAGTGGTGTGAGTAGTATAGCACGATCGCTCCTCCTCACTACACTAGTTACACTGGTAATTGAAAAGTGAGGACAACTGTATATGACCTACTTACATTTAATTTGTCAACTAAATGTCAATTATTAGCCACTGTTTCATTACTTTTGAGATCTTGCTGTAACCGAATGACTTGACTGAAGAACATACTACTTAAAACTGTGTGAACCAAAGTAGTACAGAAACATTGAACAAAATAAAGTAATAATCAAACTTTTATTCCCGAACGGAGTCAACGTTGGGAGGTGCATATCTGCAGTCTTTGATAGCTGCTGTTGACTTCTTAATAAATAGCAGGTATAAGGTTGGAAATACATTGTGGATTCGGTAATCGCACACAGTCTGTCCAGCTTGTATCGTCAACTTTGAACCAGCTCTGTTCGTTACAACAACTTGAACTGAATAATCCGTTTGAAAAGATGTAACAGCTAATAAATGATATCAGTGTGGCACGAGGATTTGCGGGAAATGTCTGAATTATGAACATTTTCAAGTTGTGCTTCCTCATGGCATTCGCGCTCTATGTATTCTGGTTTCATGTGAAACTCATGCGATTTGTGCGTATTGTGGTGACTCAAATGTATTGAAACGCTATATACCACGCTCCTTCACCGTCACTTGGCCGATTGACTACACATACATCCTAGTTAGGCATGAATCGCCTGATTCAACTCGCTCTCTCGGCCAATCTGACGTCTGGACGATGACGGTACACTATCTGCTGTCCGCCCTTACACTGTTCACTCATTGTGTAACATATTTTGGGGGGCTGGTCCTGATCGATATATGTTTTCTTATAAAAGGTGAATGTTCGTGTGATTGAGAGGCCTACCGACCGGCGTGCCCATACTGAGTTGTGATGTCTGCTACGGGCCGATGAGTACGCGAGGGCTCGGCTGAGGTTCTCATTCGGTATCCAATTGATGGCAGTTCGTTTAAATACCAGTGTGTCGAGCCCTGTCTATTGTTCGTATTACACTTGACATTCCAGTCGATTAATCAACAAAGCTTTATTTGAGGCCATCAGAAATTGAAGAGTGAAATGGCCACTTCGAATTACGTTGTTGAATATGAAAAGATGGGAAGAAAACTACGCAGCCTAGGTTCATCTGACACCTGGCTGTTACCTGGGGGAGCATGTGGCCACCTTGGCTGTCCCTACCCTATCGACCTTTCCAGATTTAAAAAATAATTGTCTACTCGGATAGTATGAACTAATCCTATTTTGTTGTAACAATGGAATCTAATGGCACAGTAGTTCAAATTTGTGAAAATTACTTTGACACTTTCAAACTAAGATGTAAACAATATACAGCAACAGTGGATAAACTAAATGATTTCATGACCATACCAGAGGCCTGCAGATCCTTCTAAAAAGTTGACTAGACTAACTCGTATTCACGCATCTTTTTGTATGACCCACTCACGCTACTGAGAAACAACATCATTACGTTTGTTTTAATCTAACATATTTCAACTATCAAAAATTGCAACACTAAATGATTTGAAAAGATATAAATTGAAAATCAGTCTAAACTTATCACAACTTTCTCATTCCCATAAGCCCCATTCGAACAAAGACACCATACTAGAGTTTTGTTCATGTTAGAGCTCATCAGTAGTGTATGTCCCTTTCAAGGCGGGGATGTGAATTCACGCCATAGTTTCATAAAAGACTACGTTCTGTAAAAGAGTTTAGAGACAGAAACCCTAAGTTGTTGCCCCAAAATAGTGTGTTCCTGAATGGGTCATTCTTCGATTTGTAGTCGACAGAGCCGAATACCGTCTAAATTCCAACGGACAACCCCAGAGTGTAAGGTATGATATCCTAAAAATTCAAGCGGAGTTATACTCGTTCGAAGGTTTCGTTCAGTACTGTTCCCCAACTATGTAACTCGGACTCAATCACTATTTGCCCTAAAGTCAGCTGACTCGTAAAAATGATCTGTTGTATGATCCAGCTATCGAATAGCTGTTTAAGCGAGTAGTTGGTCCACTACCTCCTTGTTCATTCTCGTGCACTGACAGAAGTGCGTTGGTTAGTAGCGTTTATAAAGTCGAGAGTTGAGCCGTTTTGAAGCAAGAGGATCGCTTTGTCAAATTTATACCTACAGCAAATTCGTTTCGACTGAACATTTCTAATGACCATGTCGAGTGCTATCGCCTGCATATATTACAGATAGTTTATTAACCGACTGGACTTAGCTCCTGCAATCCCCAGCATACTATGTATGTGAAAGCATTTGTTTTGAAACTGATTTCAGTCAACTCTACTTGCATATAGACTGAAATTCACCCACAATTGATCGTAGCAGTCGCATTCCCATAGACTTTCCAGTCCGCCCCTTTCGGAAAGAAGCACTAGACTCGAGTTTCGCACTCGTTAGAGCCCATCAGTAGTGCATTTGGAATGCGACAGCGGCGATCAATTGTGGGTGATGGTCAATCTCTATGAAAATCAAAATCCCCTACTACTCATCAGTAATCAAATACCGCTCAACAAGTCAATGATTTCTGTGATTTCAACTTGCAGAGAAGTCCTAGTCGAGGGGTCATCGATTGGAGTTAACAGACAGTAACTGTGTCTCCTCTCGAGGCACTCGGGTAACCTGATCATTACTCACAAGCGAAAGTGGTTGAGCGCTCACATATGATAATTCGGTCGTGCCTAACGTGAGGTCAATGGCGCAGTGGTAAACACGGTTGCCTCATGAACTGAATGTCCGTGGTTCAAGTCCCGGCAGTGGCGATGATATGCACTACTGACGAGCTCTAATGAGAGCGAAACTCGTGTCTAGTGCTTCTTTTCGAAAGGGGCCGACTGGAAAGTCTATGGGGATGCGACAGCTGCGATCAATTGTGAGTGATGTTCAAACTATATGAAAACCAACATCCCCTACTACTCATCTAGCTGAATAGTCTGAGCAAAGTCGGTGTTCGGGGGACAGGACATCGTGATCCGGTACACCACGGCGAGTATCGTGTACAACACTGTTAGCCGCTTCCAGCATCGATGGACAGTTTGAAATGGAATATGTGTCATATGCATGAAAGAAAGCGGTAAATCTCGATGGTATTGATTTCCATTGTTACGTCACCACACTGGACCCGTAAAATTGCTTTGTAGCATAGAGGGAACTCAAATGAGCAACAGCCATGTGTTAAATTTACTCATACTTATACCACAAAACACGCCCAGTTTTTCCATTTGGACCATCTTGGTAGCTTCGTCGCAATTAAATGCAGTGTCACGATGGTCAAAAGTATTTGAATGAAGTCAAAAACAAGTTTAGAACGTCTTGATGAAGACTTGCCCTATTACACTGATATCAGATGCTGGCATGAAGTTAATGGTCTTATTGACTATGTACGTTTGTGAAGACATCGTCTTGTACGCGTTGTGCATTTTTCACGAATGCATCAAATCCCCAGTGCTTCCGGTTGATACCGGACTAATTATTGATGCCGTTGAGAGGCATCCATGAATATAAGTAAGCTTTGTTACTTCATGGTGGACTGTTTTAACTCTGAGTGGTTGTTTCACTATATGCCTGTGCGTCTCTTCTGGCCTTTTGCGATCCAGGTATGATTAATATTTTCACATTGGTGATTTAAAGTTTGTTCACGCCGAAACATAATTGACAAACTGTTATTAGATGGTAGTAGTCCCCCTCCTACAGCATGGTATATTATGTTTCGGAAAATTCGTTCGAAGACTACTGATCGTGTACCTAGTCAATCAAAATTCAGCAGTTCATTCAGCCAATGGTAACCAATAAAGGTGATTTATTTAGTGTACGCTTTAGAGCAAATGCACACTAAATGTAATAAATACACTCCTGATATTGTAAGTAGCCATGCTATCAAAAGTACTTAACATCCACTGCCCCTGATCAATTTCCATGGTTCATAAGCTAGCCTTGGCAGGTTCCCACGCTTTTGAAATCCAGGACCACTGAACTGACTGACGATTATTCAAGTTCACGGGGAAATAACCAGTGCGAAATATCCCCAAATTTCTGTTTCTCGTTTACATATAATTGCATTGTTAAAAATTAGAACGCATGACAACAGTTGACAAGAACTTGAAATATCACACGTATAGGCAGAATGGTCGTATATTGTACAGTGAACAAATAAGGTTTTACTTTCTATTGGGAAAATCGAAATTCGTATCTAATCTTAACTTGCCCTCCATAATCCCGGTTAATTAAGCTGACACGCTTAAATGTGATCTTATACGCTCAGATAAACACAAGCAGAACTCATTAGGCTACTCAGACGTGATCTGTGAAGCACACGGCCCGCGCTTTAGACTCAGCGCACTTTTACAGGAGGATGATCATTTCATGTTATCGATTGTTTAGGTGACGGTTGCTGAATACACAAACTTGCATATCTGTCATAGCTTCACCCACCTGGATTTCACATTCCAGTCATCGAAAAGGAACAACATGATCGATACCGCTTTGTCTTGAAAGACGCAGTGTTTCTGTCCTCGTATGTTACTGCCGAGTTAATCCTGTTGTGTCGAAGATTATCACTCCAACTGTTATTTACCTGTTGTTGATTAGCACTGCGGTGTGTTCTTCTCGCATTTGCTATCGTGCACTCGGTAGTAGCATTCTCAGACTCAGAATCATTTGTGACTCGATAGTTAATAGAATGATTTATAGACGTTCTATGTGCTTGGGATCAGATTATCGAACAGGTCATGGTAAATAGCAGGTAACATGAAGCGAGTTGTGCCCCGTGCACTCTGTTATAAATAGAATAAGCACTACTGTCTTGAAATATTCAACCCGGAGGGGTGATCAGTAGTATAATAAAAATTTCCCTCACCAAGTCATTGTTGCTTGTATTATTTAAGGTATGGTCGAAATTTGACCAACTCGCTTCTTCTGAATGATCACATACATGAACGGAACACCCCTCACCCTGTATTGTGAAAGTACTTATGCATCTCCTGATAGCAGAATGACTGACTGCTGCCTGCTATTCGACTGTGATAATCTATTGTCCTAGCACAACAGCACATCTATGGATTTCCTCGTACACCGTGTAGATTTGCACGCCGGTCACTTTCTAACTGTTTGCCAATGTTTTTTCTCGATGAAATTGTGTTTTTATCGATCAACTTACTGACTAGGTTAGTAAGATTTGTTCATCAAAGTTATACAATCAGTGGGTACCATGAAGACGACAAAAATGATAACAACATTCTCATTCCTATTACCATCGTCATCGTCATATCAGCATAAACACCACTGGTAACGTTAACGACATGGACAAACTGTTTTACTCATTACACGTGAATGGACAGTATACCCAGAATTTGTGTTTTAGTGAGTACTACTGGACTGCAAATGTATGACGTTCATGTTGTTCCAACAGTGGAAGCTTGAATTTTCTATCCATCAATTAGCTACTATTTTTCCGATTTCCTTACGTTCCACATTCCGAGCACTTGTCATACGGCAGTTTTCTGGTCGTTATCTTGATGATGGAAACTGAATAGTTGGACGGCCCTAAATAAATTGACCATATTGTGCTCAAGCAATATGTTTTATTCATAACATTAATGAGTTTAAACTGCACGGTTACCATGGCAACGGACACGGAATAAAGCAGTTTAGTCCGATTTGTTTTGCAGATAAGTATCATGACCTAGTTGAGATGTAATATATAGACAAAAAATGTGCCCATTTATTCTGACCGGCTCCGAACAAACCAGTGGAATGTACGTTCTGGGAAAATTTGAAGGATTAAGACACTTTCCAGACGTGAAAAAAACACGTAGCTGTGAATTTACGCTACACACTTCTAGAAAGTGTCTGAACTTATGGGGACAATCGTGTTGCAGTCTTGTTGATATCGGGCTTTGATTACTTTGTGAAAGCAACGCAAAAATCACACACACACACACACACACACACACAC
>JTDE01000336.1:55219-68595 GCA_014338405.1 Paragonimus skrjabini miyazakii
GGCATTTCCTCCAAAAACTGGTCCGTCAGCATGCGCTGCTCTGAGTCCTGATCCAAATGTGGCAGGACTGTTGACAACGCTGTCCGCAACGACGCAGCATAAACCAGAGCGTTGCCTCCTGGTCCAAGCCGGGCGCCCTTGAGCCGCCGTATTGCCTCCTGGCAGTCGGCTGGGCTGCCGAACCTGGCGACCAGCGCCTCCTCGCGGGGCCTCTTTGTGCCGCCTCCATCACCGCCTTCTCTCTGCCGTTGTGCAACAACCGCAGGGCCGCCATCTTCGTCTGGGAGGTCGTGATTCCGACCAATTTTGTCATGTCCTAAAAGTCATCCAGGAAGCTCCGGACGTTCCAATCCTCGAACGGCTGCGGCCACGGGATCTTCATCCTCCAATCCTGGTCACGGCACCAAAAACACAGATGGCACAAGAATTGTTTATTCAACAAAGCAACACGTGGGTTATGCATTTCAACAAGACCACAAACAAAAACACTCATCTGCATACGGTACTGGACCCAAGTCGACACGGTTTCCATAGATGCCAATGCTCATTTCCTTTACGTTTCCTTACGTAGCAAGGACCATTTCATGCGATGCTGTACTCCGTTGTTTCTTCTTGTATTTTTCTTGCGGCTACTTCAATACCAAAATGTATACTCTGGCCCCACTACTGAATAGCAGTGGTGTGAGTTGTATAGCACGATCGCTTCTTCTCATTACACTAGCATGATGAAATCCATGTGGTGAACAATTACTGTGAATCATTGTATATAGCCTGACGACATTATTAATTCGCTTTTCTTACCACTACATCATTGACAGCGGTGGTGGAGCAGAGTTGGATTGAGACGCTAGATCTACCACTCCATCCTCGTATAGGATAAGTAATGTAATGAGTACGCTATTAGCTGCTCACTGAAACAAGGAAATCTTGATAACCGCCTATTTACATTCTTTATGTGTTCCCTGACTAGTCTGTGAAATAGGGGATTGTTTGTTGACTCTGTACGATTCAGATGATGCAGTTGTTCTTTTTACAAAAGGAAACAGCTCCACAATGATTGCTTTATTTAGCCAGCAAAGCTCGACCCTTTGTGTTCATTCCAAGAGCCAGTAGAATAGCTGTGTATAGGGTGGTCAATGCCATAATTCTGTACTGTGTGTAACAACCAGCAACTTCGGTCAACATCAGTTTTTTGATTAAACATCGTACTACTCAAAAAACTAATTTTGATGGGCAGAATGTCCAGGATTCAGTGTAGCATATATTCATACATACCACACCTCTTTTTCCAGAAGGGGGTTATATATGACAGGATTTATCGTTTACTGCTACAGTTACACCAGTAGCAGTCTGAGGGCTGTCGTGTGCACATACATGCTTACTTGATACATGGCGATCTGGACCTCAAATTGTCTGACAGTATCAGTCAAAGGCTGATATAATCGTTCGCTCACCATATCGCATGCAAACACAGTTTGAATCGAAACATCGAGAAGCTCGTTGCTTTGCGACTATTTTTTGTCTGGTTAACGCTAGCGGTATACCGGGAATATCTGATGTACCGCTAGCGTATGTCAGGCGATAAAGCCGTGACAAAAATATATTGCGTAGTGGGCAAGATTTCGAATATACATACTCTCAATATGTCAGTCGTATGATCCACGATCAACGTTGGTGTTATCTCATCCTGATCGGCAGCTGATCAATCGACATGGACAAGACGTTACCAGAACAAACGACTGGCTTTTTGAGTCTTGGGACAAGCAATCCATGGTGGTTTCACAAAAAACGTTCCGAATGGTCCTTTCAGTTGGATCGGATTGAACTGTCCCATTGTATACAACAGAATTTAGAAGAATGTGCACGCATGCCAAGAGACTAAACAGGGATGTCACTGACTCAAGCTGCGATGATCCAACGATAGCTAAAAGGTCACACACGAGAGGACCACGGGTGGGGAAATCTACGGACTTAAGGCGCCGGACCATCTGGAACCCATTGCAGTGAAGATGAGCGATCGTAATATACAACTCATACCACTTCCATTCAGTAGTAGGACCAGAGCATATATTTTGACATCGTACAAGCCGCAGGAAAAATGCAGGAAGAAAAATCAGAGTGCAGCATCGCCCATAATGGTCCCTGCTACTTAAAGGAACTGAGCATTGACGTCTGCGGCAGCCGAGACGGTCTGGGCCGAAATACCGCGTGCATTCGAGTGGTTTTGTTTCAGGTTTTGTTTAAATGCTTAACCCATGTGTTGCTTTGTCGAATAAACAACCCTTGTGCCATCCGCGTTCTTGGATCTCAACACTAGTGCTTCTTTTCGAAAGGAGCTGACCGAATTTGCTATCAGAATGTGACAGTTGCGATCAGATGTGGTTGTCTTTCAATTTATACTAAAATCAAGCCAGTTTATCTCCATGCTTTTGTGATAACTCTTGAATTACTTTTTGAATAGTTGAGTAACAACCGACCCATCCTAATTTCGAGGATTGTTCTCAGTCATGTGCATTGTTTTCATTTTAAGATAGCTCGATACAAATTTCCGTGTCTAAATATACTTTTCACACAATTCATTGTTAATTTATGAAGGCCAAACTGCTTATGAGTAATTCAGTGTCAATGCTCATCGGTTGCGTTGGTGGATTCCAGCGTGAACTGATCGAGGAATTCTACTTGGGCAATCAATCGGTTGGATCATTTGGTGGATTCCGTATGACACAGTTGGTTGGGTGGATATCTAGGTCCAAATGTGAAATTTTCGAGCTTCCGGCGTGGCTTCGTAGCTGAGCTGGTAGAGCGCTTGCCGCGTTTGGGCATGGTGTTTCTGTCGCTGGTTGGAATCCAGCCGAAGTCCAGATTTTTCACAAATGGACTTCAAGTTGAACATCACCCACAATTGATCGCAGCTGTCGCATCCCCGTAGACTATCCAGTCGGCCCCCTTCGAAAAGAAGCACTAGACTCGAGTTTCGCTCTCATTAGAGCTCGTCAGTAGTGCATATCATCGCCACTGCCTGGACTTGAACCACGGACATGCTGTTCATCAGGCAACCGTGCATACCACTGCGCCATTGACCTTACGTTAGGCACGACCGAATTATCATATGTGAACGCTCAACCACTTTCGCTTGTGAACAGCATGTCCGTGGTTCAAGTCCAGGCAGTGGCGATGATATGCACTACTGACGAGCTCTAATGAGAGCGAAACTCGAGTCTAGTGCTTCTTTTCGAAGGGGGCCGACTTGATAGTCTTCACGGGGATGCGACAGCTGCGATCAGTTGTGGGTGATGTTCAACTTGAAATTAACCAAATCTCCGACTACTCATTAGCAAATGGATTTCTTCTAAATTTGTAAAATCTGCCAAACTACTTACCAGTAATACGATATTGAAGGTTTACTCAGATCAGACTGGTTCTGCAAACAACAGATAAGTAATTAACAAAAAATATGCAACTTACATCCTAGTGGAGTGTGTGCACGGGAATTAGGCGCTAGCAGTTGACACTCAAAAAAGCAGTAGCCTAAACAATTAAACTGAGCGGTATAAAAACGAACAGATCTGAGGTTATCATGTCAATAAGAAAGTCGTTGTTGGGACTAAGGTTTACGCTCGGAACATTCACGACCTTGGAAATACGATGGTGTTGTGGTGGACAGTGCGTTAGCGTCCCATCTGGCGGTGGGGAATTCGAGTCCCTGAGTCGCCGTTTTGTCCCATGACACGTATAACTGACAGTAGTAGAAATTCTTTCTCATTGATTCTGACCAGAATCAACACGCCCCGATATCCTCATATTGTCTGCACCATCACAATCAGATAACGCCCATTTCGATACAAGTTGGTTTGGCTGGTTTCAAACTCATTGACCAGGCCACGACGTTACAGGCGTTTTACAATGTTGTAAACTGAAAAGCACTCGAAACTGATCGTAATTTTCTTATTCGCATAAACTCTTCAACCAGGCGAACATGACTGAGCGTGAGGTCAGTGATGCTGTGATCAACACGGTTGCCTCATGCAAACATGGCATGCTCTAGTGAAGAGCTCTAGCAAGAGCGATACGAGAATCTAGGGTTAACTGATCAGTTGAAAAGTGTGTCCACGATGTATCAACTAACTCCTCACTGTTTCTTTACATTAACCCAGTGGGAGCAGTGTAACAACCAAACAGTCATAAGAGTTGTTCTATGCAACACCTTAACCCTTTTGAACTATTATAGGTAAGTTTATCATTTGTCTGATTAATAGTTTTGCTAACTGATGGACACGGCTTGAAGAGTCTGCCGGTGATCCCTACGTAATGGTGGCTTATGTTTCACATAACTTTTCAGTCAGTCAAACTATCCAGTTGACCAGCTTGGTGTGTTTGAGATTCTCACGGATATTTCTCCTCTGTTTGTTACGTAAACGGTCATAAAGTGTATGTAGCCTGCTATCTGAAGACTGTTCCCCGCTGCAATGTCTGTAAGCTGAATCGTTTGTGAGGTTCAGATCAGCTGACAGTTGGGATCCGCAGAATTCTTAAACCAGCATTCTAGGTCAATTTAGCACACCTGCTTTTACGTAGGGTCAACCCGTTTCTTGACAGCCGTTAGGGGGTGGTTATTATTCAGTGAGACTAAAAATGAGATGATGGTGTACCAACTGATGGCCTGTGCTCCACTGAACTAATCAGTTTCCACCTATAACTAACAGCTCATCAGTTTCCCTGAGACAAGGCCTAACTATAAAAAAGAAGGACGCCAAGTGGAAAATGAAAGCGTGCAATGTCTAACATTAACCCATACTCTTAGTCCATACGTGTAACAGCCCTCATCAGTTATACACAATATGATCCTGGTCGATGTTTACCATCTAGGAGTGACTCGATATAGTCCAGTCACAGACCTGTTAGTTCATATATCTGACTACTATGACTATCACCAGCAAGCTCATTGGAAAACTGTTTGTCTTGGGAAAATTATCTCTGCAATCAATAGGGACACAAGTGGAAAGTGAAGATAATTCGAACTAATTGATTCTGAAGATGATCCTAGCAAAGCCGATCAGACAAACAACCGGAAGCCTATTTGTAACAACAGTCTGATCTGCAGTCAATTGAAAAAACTGACCAATGCTTTCAATTCTGTTATCCCATATGCAACTGGCGTCTATTTGCATTTAGTCCGGCTTCTGAACTGACGGGGTTGGTTTAGAATGTGAACGTTGAGAGCGCCGTAGTTGACCCCCACTATTTATCCAAGCAACAGGATGAAAATCCGAAACTGGACACCAACTCCAAGACACCTCAGTCCAACTTATTGGAAGTCTTCCACAGACCCAAGAATAAAAAGGGAATTTCGGTGTGGTGTGTACAATTGTCATTGGTGCGTGCACAGGAAGTACAGTTCTGAGTATATTTTTGGTTGCAAACAAACGTTCCGATATTATCAAGTCGTTGAAAATATGGTCTTCAATATACCGTTTGATAAAATACCGTTCACCATTTTAGTTGACCTCTGTTGCAACTCCAGAAAATAGGCACCACCCTTAACTCTGCCATTGGTAACATTTTCCAAACCGGTCCATCACCCCTATCCTCAATCACGATCTCATTCCGATATTCATCTTGACCCAGTTTGACCCATTTCTGTCACCTACGTCAAAGGTATTCTGACCAGGACTTCACATGCCTTGACACGCATTCACTCCTTTCTAGTCCTCCATGACGGAATGTCACAAATTTAGGTTGACCGTGCACGGCTGTCCCCCGATGGCAGGCTGCATGTGGTCGCACCTGGATTTGCAGAGTAGCATGTGTGTATAGGCGCGTGCAGGCTACCCCTTCTGTCGCCTCGTTCGCGCATAATTTATTCGCGAGAATCGGTGCAACATATTCAAAACGTGTCGAGGCTAGGGCGATGCTGGAATTTCACCTCTGCTTCGACGACCAACAGGCAGCTCTCTTCAGAGCTGCCTGCTTGATTTACACTCGTAAGTGAACGACGCATGTTGTGTTTACTACTCAAACAGAGTGGGTTTTACGGAATGTAAAAATCCATTCTACTTGCCGTCAGGCTTATCTGTGTCAGCTGGTGCGATTAGGTATTTGAACTGGCCATAGATCACATTCTTCTTCGCCGTCGCGGTTAACGAATGTTTTAGAGGGCAAGTGATTTCACGTATGTGCGTGGTATACCTCAGACCCTTCGCCAAGTCAGTTCCATCGGCATTGACCTCGTTTGTTGACACACACACACACACACACATACACACACACCGTTCTGTTATGCTCATCCAGTTTCAACTATGAGTTTGGAATGTTTCCGAAGGTTAATGGTCCGTAACTTTGAGACGCTGTCTTCATTTTTCCTTTTCCAACGGTCCGATTACGATTTACGTAAAACAACTGCAGTATGACGGTGAAACAGATCAGCCTGATCAATTGGATCCATATAAACCGTCCTTACTCACTTGACCATATCGGTTTGTGACAGGGACTTGTATTCTCAGACAAGGCTTCCACTTCATACCAAATTATACGCAAACTACTGCATTAGGGTTAGTGAATGCTGCTTTATATTAACGATCGTCATAAGCCTATGAAACAATTAATCGTTCCGTAAATGTAATGGGAAAATTTAATAAAACGCCTATCTAGTCGAAAGATATTAGACAGAAAAAATTAGCAAAAACAAAACCAGTGACTGTGCGGATGAGAGCTTGGTCTCGTAGCGCGAAAGGTTCGATCCCCATTCATATTATCTCTACCTGCTGAGTCCAAACAAAGAGCTGGTCGTGGATTGTCAATATGAAATGGTCTTTAGAGACAAATATCAGAAAACAAGCCCAATGTCCTCGGTGAACTTGCGGGTGCGACAAAACTGACCAGAAGTAGCTTAGAATTAATGACGATCCATACAAAGTAACTGCTGACCTCAAAATAAATTTAGTACTCTAGTAAAACTGTGACAGACAGAACCTACATTGAAGGTCACGGCCAACAGGTCATCAGACAAGCACCGCGGGTTACTACACCGTCAGTAATTATATGCATTTAAAGGTTATTAGAAATACAAACATACACATAGAACTGACATTTCATACTTTGTGTACAAGCAAAGTTCCATGTATCTACGCCGGTGTTTGCTGCTGTTTAGTTGAACGTACAAAATTATACACCGCAAACAATATTAAAGGTCACAGTATACAACTAGTCTGATTGCTAGCAAGGCAATATGAACATCAAAAACAAGTCTTTTTGAATACTGGTTGATAGCAGATTTGGTTGTTATAAGGTAGATGTCATTCAAAATTGATCGCAGCTGTCACATTCCCATAGACACTTCCGTCAGCTCCTTTCGAAAAGAAGCACTAGACTCGAGTTTCGCTCTCATTAGAGCTCGTCAGTAGGGCATATCCTTGTCACAGCCGGGTCTAGAACTCCGGCCACGCTTTTCATGAGGCAACCGTGTCAACTATTGTACCACTGACCTCACATTAGACACGACCGAATTATCATATGTGAACTTTCAGTAACCTTCGCTTGTGAGTAATGTTTTGATTGCCCGATCGTCTCGAAACGGGACACAGTAACTGTCCTGTTACATTCAACCAATGACTATTGATCTCCAAGTTGGAATTGAAATAAATAATAAGCTTTTTGAGCAATATTTTGATTACTGTTAAGTAGTATCACAATTGGTTGCTGTATGCTGATCGCACTTTTCACACTCTCTTAGACTTTCCAGTTGGCCTGTTTAAAAAAAGAAGCACTATGCTCGAGTTTCGCTATTGTTAGACCACAAAATTGAACGGCGGTGTCATTTAACTGTGTTAGAACAAACGTATATAATGTCAATCCATTCCATTAAAGTTTACTGCTAGAAATGATTGTTTTACAATACACAAGGTACAATGTAGTGATGATGAATGATCAAACTCTACCGTTTGTGTTTAGCCGTTGTTGAAAAATGGCAGAATAACAAATGGTAAAGTTGAAAGATAGGTAAAACAAAAAATGATGTGTCTACCTACAATGTTATCATTGACACTTACGTCACGTATGGGCTAGTATTATATGCAAATAAGAGTTTTTATCTGTTGCATCGTTAAAGTATATGCTGGCTATTTAAATTCAGTGATTAAACGAGTTTTGTGTTCCTCGCTTTCCTGTCGCACAGCAGTAATCTGAGAGCAAATCGATTAGCTTACCAAATTTTATAAGTGTGTATCATTCTTATAGACATATTCAACATACATACACATAGTTGCCAAACTCACAACAACAAATTATAGATCCGATCGACAGTGAACTTATGGAGGTAAAGGAATATTAATGAGCTTGACCCTCATTTTTTGATTGGCTGTTAGTCAGATGTGCTTCGATAAGCTGAAAGTGTTTTATAGTCCTATATTCCCTCATAACTCACGTGACAATATTTATGAGTTACATGTTTTGGCCATCTTAATATGACCGTGCGACATGGTTTCTTCTTGCCGTGTTGCCATTAACTGTCCAGAGCTTGTAACCGACGGGCACTGTGGTTGTGCTACTACAAACTAGTGGTTTGTCTACTTGCTGAGTGCCAATAGACTCGGTGTCATGGGTTAGTACCTACCGGGACCAATAATCCGATTCAGCACACTCTTCCGACTTGGTGCTTTTTGAAGCAGATACCGTCACCTTTTAACACACGTAACGTGCTAAGTTCATCAGGGACCGAATTAGGCCACTGTGTCAAGTTTTGCTTGTTCTCTTAATCCGTAGAATCCCTCCCTCCGTTTCGAACATGGGTCACATGAATGCTGACCGGAAATCAATGCGATTGTTACAAAACAGAAACAGTTACACCACAAGCAAAACAACAAGGTCTATATCAGTTTGAATGACAGAAATCGGAGTCAGCATGCACATAATGTGTTGCTCAACCTTGACTACCCTCTCCCTTTCAACTGTTTTCGTATCTAACAGTGTTATATAGTAAGTTGCTGCAGGCATATAAGAGCAGACGTGCTGTTAATAAGTCATCGTGACCGGCTAGAGGTCAAGAGGTGTGACAATGGTACACCTGTGTTTACGGCGCCAATCGCGACGTCTAGTGGACACGTGGCCGGGTATTGAAGCAATCTGCATTTTGAGTGGTACATACTTGAGAAGCTTACAGTGACTTTATGCTGCCATTCTTTTCAGTGAGTTAACCTCGTTATTCGAGACAAGGTCAACACGGGAAAGTACAATTGGTCACCAACGAATTTGAAAAATTTCTGCAAAGATACGATCGAAAGAGTCAGCTACAGACTGCCTAAACTAAGGAAACAGTCTCTACTCAGTGGCACAACATCGAAGTGTAACACAACTGTCGGTGGCTTTCACGTCCGTGGGCGATAATGCGTACACAGTCAATAAAAACAGACCAATCTGTGCCATGAAACCAGGAAAAGGAGTTCCTGAAACAGTAATATTATTACAACATGAACGCTAATGTTTTAACACGTAAGATGCACATAATTCACCTTCTGATTCAGTCGAGTGAGAACAGCATTCTGCTCCCTAGCCACCTTCCTAACTAATTTAACGAGTTCGGTTATACCGGTTTGGTAGATTAATAAGTGGACTTTACAAAGCAGTAGTTGTGGACGGGAAATTTCCATTATATGGTCGTACTAACCAGGTTAACAGTTACAATGTTGATAGCATTCTGATTACAAACGGTTGTCCTCTGCGGTCAGCCTTTCCGCCTTCACTTCGACGTGCTTAGTAAAGTGAACGATTGAATAGGAGTCTGTATGCTAGTTAGCTTGCAGGCAAAAACTTCCCCTTCAACATTCTCATTAGTATGGGACTGTTGTGATGAACGACCAAGTCGGAGACTTGATTATTCCAACACTCATTGGTGAAATGTGGTCAAAATCCATAGTGGATGGATTGTGAATAACATGAGCCACCGAACGAGTCATCACTCAACGGAATCGGGCCAAATGGGCAAGAAATGATAAACAAAAACCCATGACAGGAAGCGTCAAATACACGCACAGAACGGGGCAGAAGTGCACATGATGTTTAGATAGAAACCGCACTGCACTGTAGAATGGAATTCCGGTTCCTAAACTTGAGTGCATGAGTGGCGTAAGAACGTGCGAGTTGAACAGTAAAGGTATTGGTTTATTGATAGACTTTTCGCTACATTACGTTGTGCAGATGACAAGATGAATCATATACAAAATTCACAGGAATCGCGATAAATTCCGCTATTCCGCTGCCTCAAATCAGACTGGCAACAACCTGCCGCATAAAAAGATTGACATAAGTGAGTGTTGGATAACCCGAATGGCGCCTGCAAAACGACTATTTCTTGGTTATATTGTTAGAACATAGCTGAATACATGTTTAAAAAGCTTGAGTGTAAAAGTAGAACGTACTTTATGAGTAGGCAAAAAAGCCGCAGTGCCTAAGGTCATTTCGTGAGTTACTAGCTGTCACCATCAGGCTATTATCTCGTCATTGGAGTTAGGTTGTTTCGATGTAACTTAACTGCGGTAATATGTTACTCGAACCATATTGCATTCTCATGAACATCGTAGATCCAAATGCTCTCAGCTGTGTGGTAAAGACTGCATCTGTCTTACTGTGTAAGTTAGCGATCCGAGCTTAAAATAAATGCAAGGAAGGAATCAGTTATTACTGACAATGCTTATAGAAATCCGTTGGTGGACGCTGCCTTACGTTTCGAACAGAACGGTGACTTTTCAAGGTTACTTACGCTGGCTAATAATTAATTTCGGAAAGCTAAAAGGAGTGCTGAATGTCCGGTCTACAAACTGGTCCTTCCTAATCAAATCATGTATACAATGGCACTTTCAACAGGTTCTGTCCTTAAATCCAGACACAAGGGTCCTTAAAGCTGTCCTAACTTGAATGAGGCATAAAGCAGTTGAATGGTTATAGGTATCGTAGGCTTTTACGGCATACACTGAACTGTCAGAGTCACAAAACATTCCACGGGCAGATGACCTTGATTGCAAGTTTTGTTACTAATTCTGTACCACCTGCCCTAGGCAAATTATTACAGAGGGCACCATGAGTTGTGATACAAACCGCCACTTGTTCCAAACAGGTCCCTAACCACTTGCTAACGAAAATAGTAGGAGCCTTATAGAAAAAACTCGGGTATGCAAAACCACTAAACCTTATATGAACTGTTCAGGACGTAAAGCCACTGAGCACTTCCAGTCTGCAAGTTTCGGGCAGCTGGCTGAGCATTCGTCCGGTATGTGAAAGGGAAGTCTCATTTATTTACTGTTTGAAGAGGACAGATGTACGTGACATAAGGCGCAACTTTAGTGTGTTGTACTTTAAACGAATATACGTTTGAATGTACAATTTTGATAGGTTATACTGAGACCTATTGGTTGGTCTTTTGACTTCATAGAGAGGGACCATTTTTTATTGAACACAGGATCAAACCTTTCTGGTGTTTGTCAGAACACTGAGGAGGGGATGAGTGGCACTGAGAGGACGGTAAACGATGAAGTTTACTTTTGGGTAACCCAATGTTCAGGTTCATTGCCATATTAACTTCAGTAAACAATGGTCACACTCCTCTGTTATCATGTTGCTTGACCTACACCGAGTCGCTATGTTAATAGTGTGGTGACCACGTTCTGTGTCCTTCACTTGCTGAAAGTTTAGCCACACGGATAAGTAGGTTGGTTGCACAGTCCAAGTAAAAACGAATGGCTACCTCTAATCAGTTCCGGTGATCTGGACAGTAATGACAGGTGGAAAGACCGGCAGTATACTGTCTGCGAGCTGCGGGAACATGTGCTTCAACTTGGCCTCGGTATCTTCAAATATGCTTTTACAATGATATGACAGCACCGCTTTCAGTCACACTGTTGAAAAAGGAAATGGTCAAGTACAGTGCTTATTGGTTAACTGGCTCGGACCTGACATAAAGAGTACAAGTCTCTCGCTCACACTTTGCATTTTTGCATGTGCATTGGCTGGACGTCCGCTCAACCAGAGTGAATGACGTAAATTGTTATTGATAAATGGATTGAGAATAACATGACCTTATGAACAAGTTGCAATTCTCTACGTTTCAACCACCTCGGGTGACCTTCCTTAGGAGTCATGAGAACGACAAAGTAGCGAACAAGACTTGTTTTCTATGTTTGATCATCAAGCTAATTACAACATAATAAATGTGAAAACAGTAGCTGTGGTGAGTCAGAAAATGATCAACAGAGGTTATGGACAGCGTGTTTGTTATCAATTACGCAATCACTGTTCCAAATCGTGGGCTTCATTGATTGTGGACCAAGGGAGATTGTGTCCGCACGAACGTCTTCTGAGCACAGACGTCAGGGTTGCGTAATTGGATACTAATGGCCCTGGCAACGGTCATCATTCGGAATCTCACCATTTTTGATCTATTCCTTGGCCCTCGGTAGACAATCTCAGGAGTATTGTAATCGAAATCACACTGTTGTTTATTTCTGGGTGTCGAACGATGATGTAACATTAACCAGATATCACTCGTTCATCCTGTCACCAGTTCGTTTGGCTCAACACGCTTCCACCGAGCTGGGTAAACAGAATGCCAAAGACCCCTGTGGCAGAATGATGAGACACGATTACACTGTAAGAAATGAAGTAGAATTGTATGTTTGGAGATTTGAGGAGGAGTGATTCATTGATGTCATGGACTTTCCTACAACACAAAGGTGGTGATCCACTTCGTGGATATGTTGTTGTCTATTCCACTTAGAGCAGTGAATTGGTCTCTCAGTGTCTGACCGTCAGTGATTTAAACCACAAGGGCTACAGCCTTGTCAGAATGACAGGATAGTTAAGGACGATAATACTGTGCTGAAGTTTAAGTTGTCTTGCAAGGGGATCGTCATTATTTTCAGAATGAATTCTTACTATCTACGCCGTTCATGGTTTGATCAGTCGTATGAGGTGCTAGGTATGCGAGGTTCAAACATGCGGAAACGTGACAAGCGTGGCAGGTTCGTGTGGAAATCGATCGGTCTATGAATGAACGTTGTTCTGCAAATACTACCCAAGTGATTGATGCCAACAGGCGAGTACAAGTGTGTGAAAGTACAACTAATCGTGCGCTAGGGCCATACTCTTTTTTATATTAAGTACGACCATTCTAGCCAATCATAATTGATTTTGACTCTTGGTGTAGTTGGCGTGCACCTCTGATCGGCTTATGCTGAACAATGTAAACCTTTCTGTCGACTTGTGCATAGTGTAGATCAACGAAACAGTCGACTATACGCTAAGGGGAATTGGGGAACTAGTTGTTGGCCATGGTAACGACAAACGATAATGAAATCAATGTCTATTTTTTAGAGAATTTTTGTGTAGAGAAG
>JTDE01000336.1:72585-118694 GCA_014338405.1 Paragonimus skrjabini miyazakii
ATTTATGCTAACTCACATGAGTGATTAAAATGACAAACTGCTGAAACTAGATAGGTTCCATACTCAGGTCTGGTTGCTTAGGCTAACTGTAAAATAGTCGACCACCAGAAATTTAATGATTATCTATTTCTCTTCTTTTTATATTCAAAATTTGATCCAATATGTCCTAGCAACGAATATAACCGAATCTTGCATTGATGGGTATTCAAAGCCACATGTTACATACGGGTCCATGTGACTGAAATAAACTTAGTGACTGACTAATTGCCAGACTATCTAGCTCACATAACAACAAGTAACCGATGCTGCTTTGCTTGTAATTAACCACTGGTTCATTGCAATGACCTCTTTGGATTAGATAAACAATGAGTAATATTTTTTTCACCAGATGGGACAAAACGGGGCGTTGCCCAACTTCATGAATTTAAAATTACATGGAAACAGAAAATGACTGTTTGAATGAGATAATTCATTAAACCGAACAGAGATTGACAGGGGAGAAATGTTTGTTAAAATCTAAGCAACAAGTCATAAAAAAGTGCACACTGAATTCTGTATAATAAAATGCGTACACAGGACTCAGAATACATTTATTTCAGAAGCTGTCTGTTTCAACGTCCCAAAAATTATTCAAATTTTCCAAACAGGACTGGAATTGGTGTAACTTGAATACAAAGGTTCGTCGCAAATTTCCCATTCGCATAAACTTTTCAGTCGTTCCTTTTCGATACAACCACTGGACTCGGGTTTTATTCTTATCAGTAGTGCACAATTCATCATGACCGAGTTTATTTTTAAATCGACTTCACTTGCTGAGAATGTGAATAAACTAACTACTGTACGACTGACATAAAATTGGACATATCTGAATATTCGTATCTGAATGGAAAGGCTGTATTCAAATGTAAAGGGTATTCAATCCAGTTCAGCGGAACTTCGCAACTACTTATTAGGTTGGCTGCTAAATTCTGATTTTTCCACGTTTTTCAATCCTTTTTTGTGCATCGCTCATATACGGATGACAATTGAGGAGTCGCTTGTAGCCGACCTTCTTGCTACTAATTCGGATCGATGGAGATGATCTCGATTTGTATGAGTTCCGGTCACAAAATCTCAAAATGAAAAGTGTATTCTCATTAGAATGTTCAACCTTGAATATCCTGTGCATGATCTGATTGAACCTTATGTGTCTTCATAAGATAGAACAAACAATGGTGACAGAGTTCGAACCAGTGAACACTGCTGCTATTTGTGATCACATGCATTCAATCATCGATTCTATGAGCTCCATGCAACTGATAAGGCAGTTGTGGTTATTAGTGCTCTTGTAATTTCGTCATTAACTGAAGCATATAGCCCACTTCATGAGTTCAGTTTACACTACAATAACAATCGGAGGACATGTGTTTTGAAAAGACTGCATTCCTTAGTTGGGCTTTTCGGAAATACAAGACTGATCAAGGCTATGGGCAGGTTTTTAACCTCCGTGGTTCAGAAAGTGTACCTATGTGAACCGTTACATAAATATGTTCCCGAACCTGTTACTTATTAAGTGAAATACCCCTATCGGCCACTGCTATTAAACACTATCAGTAACGTAGACTGTATTCATGGCACACTTCTGGAAACAACACATGAGAAGCATAACTGCGAGACGATAAATTACCACAGATAAATTGGCAGTTTAGAATTATTATTATTGCCAATTAGAGGAAAACATAGATTCCACTTTCAGAAGAATGTAGTAACCTTTCTTATTGAAGTATTCATTATCCTGCCCCTCTAGGAAACAATATTGCCTATGTTTACCAAATATCAATTTATATTTAATACATGGTAACGGTTGTGCTAACAAAAAACAATCATATCTTATTTACTTGACATTCAGCTTGTGAAATCACAAATGAAACACATTTACTTCGTGTCGGATGTCGTTTGTCACGTGAACGGTCTTCAACAGACAAGAAGCTGAATGTAACCAAATACAAACAGTCATTTAAATAAGTATCATTTTGCTAGGTTATTTGTAACTGAGAAGAGTTGCTTGAGAATGCGAGTAATGCGTGGCGTCAATACGAGGAAGACATGATTTGGATTGATGAGGTTTACTTGACCTGTGGGTCCTAGATTGCTGACTCTTAATATACAGACTGGTATCTCGGTAACGTTGAACACTCGGCTTGGTATAGAGAGGAGTACACCTATTTGTGAGCTCCACTGACTAAACCTTTGGCACCACACCTCAACCTACAACAAGAAAAGAAGTAGTGGGGATAATACTTTACAAATGGAACACACCAGCTTACGGCCATCGAAGAAAAACAGTGGCGCTAAGTCATATATAGTCACAGAGCGAATGAACACACTTGATAGCGAAAAAGTTTACGTCATTGATCTCCTATTAATGAATCAAGGTTAATGAGCTTAGTTGGTTAACTCAGTGACGTTCCATGATTCCCGGATCAGCTCTGCATGGCATCCACTACGGGAAAATGTTATTTGTCTTCCTAGTGTTGTGATCCAAGAACGCGGATGGCACAAGGGTTATTTATTCGACCAAGCAATACAGGGGTTAAGCATTGAACCAAGACTTGGAACAAAACCACTCATTTGCACGCGGTATTCAGCCTCAGACCGTCTCGGCTGCCGCAGACGTCAATGCTCAGTTTCATTAAGTAGCAGGGACTCCCATAGGTGATACTGCACTCTGGTTTTCCTTTCTGCACTTTTCCTGCGGCTTGTAGCATGTCAAAATATATGCTCCGATCCTACTACTGAATAGCAGTTGCATGAGTAGTATGTTACGATCGCTCAACTCCACTGCACTAGTACTGCATAAGAAACCGTATGCAAGTAAATACTGCCAATCACCAATTCGCTATCATCGGTGAATGAACTATAATGTGTGCTATTGTCATATGTTGTGCTTCCTACTGTTCCGATAATTATCTGCCTACTATAAGCGTAATTTTTCAACAATGGAGAACAAGCAGGCCATTTCAACTCTGGGTGATCAGCTTTAGTATGTCGACGGTCATAATGTGACCCAGACTTGCTGTAATTGGTTTTGTAAAGTGGAATATAGGTCAACCGCTCTGATGGCGTGACCATACTCCTAAAAAATTGTGGGTTAATGTTATGATGGTAATGTCGCTATTGTTGCGAATAATAATACTGACGGAAGACAATTAGTTTCTTTTATAGGTTTGAACAGAACCTGTTGAAACGGTAAGCGCGGTCAATTCACACATTTCATATTGACTAAACGACATCAGATTCACAATAATAATAATAATAATAATAATAATAATAATAATAATAATAATAATAATAATAATAATAATAATAATAATAATAATTGTTATTTTATAGCAGGCAAATAAGGAGACAGATAACAAATCAGCGGGTTTGGATGGGTCAGTAACTCCATGTAATGATCAAATTCACAAACAGTGAGTTCTAGACACATAGAAAGGGTTTAAGTCAATTGTTTGGGATCACTTCAGCACACTGTATGAATTTTTGACTGAAATGACATACAGCTTGGATCGTGGTCAGCGGTTAGGACAGGCGGAAACTAGCTGTTTTGCACATTTCACTAGTACAGCTGTTCTCTTATAAAATGGTCTTCTACACCCATTTGTACAACAGTTTTTTCTACTCCGGAGATCAACCATCTCTTAGTTCTGTCTACGTAACTTTCTACGGAGTTGCATATAAGTTGGAAAATGCATTGAGTGGTAACTGTGAAATGTATTTGTCTAACAACCTTCATGTTATAACTGTTTCCCCCCCATAATATAATACTAATACTAATAATAATAATAATAATAATAATAATAATAATAATAATAATAATAAAAGATGAAGATCAGTGATCGTGGGCACAACGGAAGAGATACAAACAGAATAAGTCATATGATTAATGCAAAACAAAAAACTCCACAGAGTTTTGCCGAACGCCTTCAACCATAGTGTCATTAAGTTACTTCATGATTATTCGTACACAATCGCTATTGGTTTCATTTTGTTTTACTTAGGAAAACACACATTTAACTTGAAAAACTGAGGACTCCGCCAAAATTCAGTTGGTCACAGGAACAGAATTTTCATACTCGGCAAATGCTTCACTAGTTGAATTATGAAGTCACGCTGAGTACTCGATAACCTCACTTTTGCATTCAGTTACTCATTTATCTCACTGACTTAGCCTTATGTGAAAATACGTTTTGAGTTACGGTGAACTGTTAAGCAGTCCGGGTGCTTTCGAACGCGTCTATCTTAACATCCTTCTGCCCTCACCAGAAGACAATAGTGCCTTAAATGTGAAAATAGTTTAACTGTACGTGCACAACATCATGTTTCATTGCCTAGACATTTCAATTCAGTTTGTGATACGGCTATCAACCCTATGAGCATTGGTCCCTTTATAGCCTGTTTGACATACTGCACTTGGTAAGACGATGTCACTGTCAACATCGCCCTTTGGAGTAACGCATTGTATAAGCTTGACTATATATACATGTGTATGGGCAATGCGGGTTATTGATAAATTGATACCACTGTACCAATTAACTATATTATATATATACGTATGTTTGTATATATAATACGATGGATTTAATTGGTACAACGGTGTCGATTTATCAATAACTCGGATTGATTGCCGATGATTACTCAGCAGCTGAATAAGTCCGCAAGGCGAATCGATTAGCTTAAAAGCGATTCAACTAGTTTGTGCTCCGCTGGCTCAACCACGTAGAAACTGTAGTATGTTTCATGTGTAGCATATGTGCGTTCACAAAAGTCATGAACCACAAAATCCTTCTTTTCCGTTTTCCGTCACTTACCTCAAATGAGGTCCTATCAGACATTAAGTTCATCTCTAAACATTGAGAATCCCGGGCGGCTGACATTGATTGCGATAAGGTATGAGGAAATATGAGGTAGTTATTTGAAGAAATCGCAGTTTTACCGTATACTACTGGGGTTGTTCTAAGTTGGACACCATTTCATTTCACAACGACTTTCGCAATCAGACCAGCTTTACGTAACGACCCAAATCGAAAAACACTACAGCACTCGCTCATTGTCGGCTGATTTGCGTTCACTGGTGGCGTCTTGACTAGAATCCACACTCCTGGCACATTTCTCATTACATTGTTGGCCACGCATAAGACATTACCTAATCATCATGCTTAATTGTGTATGTTGTTCAGATGGAGATCAATCAAGGGAAGCTACTTTCAAACAGAAATAATCAAAAACAATAGACATGCGTAGATCACTAATCTATAGGAACTCTAACTACAGGTCAACAAATACCTAAGTGTTATCCATTCGGTTTGCTCTGTTCAGTTGATATTATGCAAACTGCCCCCCGTATTGTCAATTTTATTGATGATGGTAACATCACAGCTTAACCGACATCCCATCGTTAGTGTCATAACCTCAAGTTAATTTGATCAGTGAAAACCACCGTGTGAAAAAGTCGCGCATTTCAAACGTTTTGGCTGCATCACATGGCTCGCCAAGCGCAACAAGCACTCAGCATTCGCACAATGTGTGCTGATATTTTACCAATGACCTATTACTTTCCGTCTGTCCCGTTTTCGCTAATCCTCGAGTAAAATTTAATGTATTTGAAAGCCCATAGGCTAGTTCGATAACGTCCGCTTATAGAGAACGTATATCGTCCCCCTATCGGGTTGGGGTATCGGAACCTCGTGAAACGCGTGAGCAACTATGCCACAAATGGGACGAGACAACCGGTAGGGTTTCTGTGATTGGCTGCTGAATACACGCAGCCTTCTCTGTCCAGGCAGGCCCCACTTGCTTCAGGTGAATAAGTCAGCTGTCACAGGGGTAAGAAATGAACGAGAAGTCTCTGAGCCACACACGCGCACAGGCCTTCTGCCCCAATCGGCCTACTGTCCAATCAACAACGCGTGTCAGACGGTGACGCACGTGACCTTAAGCGGTGAGCCCCATAAAACAGCAATCAGCGGCTGAATGACCTCATTTCGTCACGTGGGTTTAGGCATACGGATTTGTCATCAGCGTTGGCGCGTGTGAGATAACGGCCGAACTTGAAACGAGTAAGTCTGGCAGTTGCGTTTTAAAACAATTCATGAGCCACGTGACTTATGCAAAATATTCGTATTACACTTTCCGATTCAGGTAATTTTACGGCACCAAAAACTGATGGTAGGTTAGGTTTTCATTTGGTTTCAAATGTGCTTGTGTTTAACAGTTGTGATTTATGGGAACCATTATTCCCAACATCGAACTGTATTAGATTTAGCCTGAGCTAAATATTGTCTCAGATTATTGGCTGAAATGCTGTTACAGATATAAATGGCCATGAATTTAACAGTACAATCTAAACCCATACTTGTAAGCACCTTCCTAATTTGGGAGGAAATTTCAACTTTTGCGTTTTCAACAGTAACATCGTAAAACTTAAATTCCATCATTGTTAGGATTCGTTAACATTACCTAGCCTTACAAGACCGGTGTTTAGTCTGTGATCGTCGTGCCTGTTAAATTGGATCAAATAATCACGTATAAATGAAGATGCATACTGTCGTGGGACCAAAACAAAAGTGACACTTCAGTAGAATATTCAGTTCTGTAATCCGAACGTAAATGCTGTGGCCAAATTCGAAAGTGTTTAGTTGGATGATGACCGGCATATTTTGTGATCCAAGCGCTTGTGTTAGATTTATACACCTTAGGTGACATCGTGCTTAATTAAAAAATATATTTCTTGACCTCAGAATGTCATCTTATGGTGAAATTCAAACCATTTAAAAACCTGATGAGGAACAACCACAAAATAGTCTTGTCCCCCTGACGATTTTTTCCCAGCAAACGTATGCTACTGATGAGATCATGATTTCTACATCATCCAACATTTTGGGTAAGATTGAGTTTGTGCACGTTGTTCAATTGTTCCGGACATCTGCAGTGTTCTGCGCATTCTGTTGAGTCTGTGAAACGAAAAAATCCTACTAGCAACCAAGCTATTATATGATCTTACTTAAAACCGGTCTACATAATGGACATCTCTAGATAGTTCAACGTTTGATTAGCCGTTTTGTAAACATATTATTTAAAATAATTTCCTATTCGGTTTATGTGACTAAATTTCTACATTCCTTATCGCACCCTACCGAATACAAAGTTGTGTCCCTCTGAAATATGTTATATTTTTGAACACGTGTTCATGGTTTTGTATGCTGGCTGAATTCAACCTATATGACCACGATGTGGTCAGGTTAGCACTTTAAACTAACATTTGCTATTGTTATTGAAATCTGGCTGAGTTATGGGTTTAGCAACTTTGTCAGACTCTCGTACCCCAAGTAAAATCGGATAGCACAGTAACATGAATATGGTTGTAGTTACAGGTATCGTAAGTTGTACAGTGCTTGGTCACGTGATGTGACCGGATTGTGTAATTCGGGGTATGGCGTGTGGCAATCCTAAACAAGTAACCCTACTTGAATATAATTGTTACACATAACAGCACGTGAACTATAGCAAAAAAATGCCACCAGACTTTCTGAGAATCATTGTTTCATCAATTACCTTATTTTTTGGTCTTCCGTTTCTTGCTACCGGTATAACTTAAGATGCTATGAAGACTGCTTTTTTCATGCAGCTTCCATCTAGGCGTTTATGGAATGGTAATTTGGTCATAGTAATGCGGTTAGGTTACTAGGATTATCAGATCTGTGAAAACTAGGTTTGTTTTCCTCCTTGTTGTGGCTGCTTTTTTCGCTTACCTGCCCTGCCCTCAAACGTCCTTCAAATTTGGTTCTTTGTGCGATCTTTGCTGGCAGGGCTTATGTGATTGGGCTATTGGATGTGGTCAACAAGTTATGTTGTGTTTCCGACCCAACGATCGCGGGTTGCCTATGCCAAGCAAACTGTTCTGTGTCCCATAGTTCGTTAATGTGTGCGTATGTGTGAGGAGTGATTTTGACTGAACTCATGGTGAACATATCACATAAACAACTATAGGTGTGTGTGTATATGCATGAGTGTGCATGTGCGATCGCATGCACTTTTAAGAGCGAATGAAGGTGGGTTGTTTTGTCTTCTTCTTCTCAAACTACTTTGCCATTGGTTCGCTTCCGACCCTATTAGTCACAGTTTCTTGGGCTAACTGAGGACCGATCACTTTCATCCACTCCGCCTAATCTTAATCTACTACGAAGAGGGGATGACGATTATGCAACATCATCCTACACGGTTTGCCACCTATGTGCTTGTAAGTGTGTGTGTGCCTACTAAGCACACAAACATGAAGGTCGTTATTCAGTGTGTAGGGTATGCCCTTCTCTGATGGTCCATTTGAATTACCGATGAACAACTGAGGAGAAAAATGAAACAGAGGTATGTGATGATACCAATTTTACGTTTGCTCTCAAGAGTATAGATGTTAGATAATGTTATGGTAACTATCCAGGTTAATACCAATAATGATAGACATTATTTTGACAAAACATTTGGAACACGAAAAGTGGTAGATGCGTGTACTTTGTATTGGCTTATAAGTCGCAAATTTACATTAACGTAAATTACTGGACCCGAGTTATACTCCTATTAGAGCTGTTCAGTAACACATATCCTCGTTCGGACAAGAATTCTCATCAATGTAGCATTGGACATGGGCGTGTCATTACCCAAACATTCACTCGCAATCCTGAGTGAATAGTGTTCAGTTTATACGATCATTTCGATAGATGAAAGACCATAATATACCACAAAAGTATGTGCGTTTTCCTATCGAACTGATCGGACCAGATGAGTTATAATCTTACAACGTTGTTGTCGAGCGTTTGGAGATGACTTTTCGTTCACCTCAATTGCCAGCTTACAGGCGCTACCGTTACACATATTCACTTCACAATTAGAAGAGTAGTGCACCTTCCGATCCGGACTAGTGTATGCAGTAACTTTTTTTTTCTATATCAAGCGACTAGGGGGATTGATAACGAATTAGGAGAGTTCACAGGGTGAAGTTCATGAACGGTTGGTTATAAACACAGCCGGCTTGAGACAAGTGATTTCGCAGACCGCAAGAATGTTGAGGCAAAATTAATTAACAGGAGACCGGAAGTACACGACAAGTGTAAATAAGCAGTTCCTGTAGAATATAGAATCGGATAACTCATGGTCAGGATTATCACTGTCATTTCCTCCATAATCATGTGATGCAGCACATAATAGATAGTTGCTGTGTAGTCCGTTCAAATAAGAACATTCTGAGGACTGTAATAAGCGGGTAGGTTTAAAGTGAAATCATTAACAACAATCGCAAACAAAACACAAATCACAAAGATGATCTAATGAGGATGTAAAAGCTCATGTTGACTATAACGGGGAATCCATATTTTTCGCAATGGAGTCTATTCTAAAATGCATATTTCAGTTATCTGTCACCGGTACTGAGTGTTATCAGTTGTCAGCATCAACGGATATGTTACCGGTCATTTCATTGAGCTACTCAATGAGAACGAGAATTGACAAATAACTTTTACACTTTAAATCTAATGAATTGACAAGATGATAAGGTTAGTATCTGACGGTTTTATCATATAAACACAAATCTAACTGACTGGAAGGGGGATTTTTCCGTGATATCGGTTCAGTAACTTGGTTTGCGTAACGTGACCACCTTCAGCTACCCAGTTTGTGGTTGAAAGTATTGAGAGAGTCAATCTTCCTGGTCGTTACTTCGTTCGTATTTTAATCCAGCTTTCTTTACTGTTTGGCTATGACCCCCTAATTCGATGGTTGACAAATATGTTAGAGTCCATTGAGATTATAACCCTTATGATTTATCAGTTTTCCTTTGGGAGTACAAATGTCCAATTGTACACTTGCTTTCCAACTCATCTGGGATGTCCCCTTAGTTGAACTGTCTTCATGCTCGACCATTCTTGTTCATTTCAGCATGGCTTTATCTACAAACTATTATCTAACCACGGGACCTGGACATGTAGCCGAAGATCTTATTGTTCGTAATCTTATTCGCATCGCTGACGAACTGGAGGACGAGTGGATCACAGGCAACTTCACGTTAGACGCGAATCGTCCGCTGACAAGACCCTGTTTGTTTACGGCACAGTCCCCATCAGTCAGACAATGTAATGCAAACGGCACACAGGTTTGTGGAACAATTCATAATGCGGTCCTTCTCGTATAACCGTATAACGTGTATGCTCTTCTAGAAGCCAGAATTATTTAAGTAATTGACAACTGATTCAGATCAGCTGAATTGATGATTGGTGTTTAATATTTTTACTTACAGTCTGCCTATCTGCAATACGAACTCTTAGGCTAGAATATGTATTCTTGTTATTGTTTAGTTCCGGCTAATAACCCTCAAATTACAGTGCCACAATTAATGTTATTTTAATCGGTCACTAATTTTTAAACATAATAGGCACCCAACTAATCAACTTCCAGCTTCCGAGCCAACAGACTGCTGACTGAGTTTCACAATATTAAACTGCGGTCATATCGTCACTATCATTCGCGATGTTATTCACATACCCAGCATATTAATTAAATCACTTTTGTGTGTGCATGGAGGCGGTCACATCCTAATCGCGCTCGGACGAACGAGCGAGCACCCACGTGAACTTCGGTCCAAGATGACTCATCAACCAGCCATCGAGGCCACATGGGTCAGACCAGCCTAGGCTACGGTTGCGTGTGTGTGCTTCGCATGTGCTGTTGATGTGATGTGGTGTGATGTGCCTCATGTCATGCTTACAGCGTCAGTTTCGCTGCCCATCAGTTCGAGTGATTTTTGAACATAACTCACACACACATACACACACGCAAATGCACGGCAGACCCGCATGATTTGGTCAAATTGGTCTTCACAGGTGTGCGCGTATGTGTGCGTGTGTCTTGTGCCAGCAACGGCCTCCGAATGCATCGGTGACGTACATGCATCAAGTCGGTATTGGTGGTGGAGCTACTCCAAGACCGTTGACCTCCTGTGACGATGGCTGCGGTGGCGAATTGAACCACATACACAAGCGCACAAACACGACTAGCACACACATTTGTCAAGCCGACGCAACCATGTTGATGAAGGCCTTGCTTCGGACGAAAAGCGCGGCTAGCACGAGCCGTCGTCTTGTGTCCTTTTGACCCCCTCCCAACACCCGCCAATGTACACACGAGCGAACCGACATCTTTACGGTGGCAAAACTGATAGTTTCACAAATGGTAGTGGTAGTAGAAGGAATCGTGTGTGTGTGTGTGTGTGTGTGTGTGCTGGTGCGTATATTTTGACTGAAAAGTGGGCCAAGTTGTGTGTACGATTGTCAAGAGCAATTAGAACAGGGGACAAAGTGGGATAACGCGCACGCTGTGTGAAAATGATCTCTCTCTCTCTCGGTGTATTTGTGTGTGTGCCCCTCCAATGTATGAGAGTGAAAAATCAAGCAGAAACTGGATTGAAAAAATGATTATTCACTCATCCAACATGATGTCGGTATCAACACGGCCTCTATCGTATGAGTCACGCAAAGTTCAGAATGTTTGTCTAATGGTCTTTTGTGTGGGTAAACATGCAACTAACACTATCATGGACGAAGGTGGAATATTAGAATACTGGTCCTGGCCCAGTTAGAAGGCTAGAGGATAAACCTTATTGGTTGTTTTACGGTGAACGTGGCGCGCACTTACTTGCAGTCTTCACATTCTGATACACTTGTTGATAGGTCCACTTTAAGAAGTTGTATTAGGCTGAAATTTTCGACTTGTTAAAAGAGAATAATTTCCGTTTGAGAAGCGAGCATACTGACCATTGCTCCGTTGATTTCACCCTTGGGTTGTGGTGAAAGTATAATGCTTCTTTATTGGAAAGGGCTGACTGAGATGTCTATGAGAATGTGATCATTGATGAGTTAGGTTCGACTGGGACAAGGTTTGGACCGAGATTTCTGCTGTTCCGTAAGGAATACACTCTTTTTTTGTTATACAGTTTAAAAATTGGACTAGTTAACCTTCTTTTTTTCTTTAACAGCCCGTTAATAGGCTACCCAGACAATCAATCGATAAGAAGCCTGTGATGAGGTTATCAATTTTCATCGGGTTTGGTGTGTTATGCGGTCTGGTCGTGATCCGGCGAGCTTTGCGACGATATTGAATCAGTCCGGTGAGCAAACTACCGGTCGATTTTGTTCAGACTGCCTCGAATCCGAGTACAACGCCTGGACGGTGATGTACTTCTGCGACTGCTGACCGCTGTCTATCGGTTTCAATATCAAGACGACGGTTGATTGACTCGCGGCAATATCAACGAGATTCTCAAGGCAGACGATTAATGAAATGGCAAGAAGGCAAATATAACACGAAAATACTGTACACTAATATGAAGAATATTCCCCAGAAGGTTGTATAAACGAGTATTACTATCCAATAAATAATCAAAAGTGATATGAACGTGGGTTTCAGTTATGATAAAGGAAGCAGCCAGTGACTTCTAACTCTTGTGTCATGTAGAGAAACTTAATTGGATTTGTTCATTGAAACAGAACATGGGAGCTGCCGTTTATATTTAAAGGCTCACAATGTTAGGTACTCACGGTCTTTTCAATACATCCATAATTATATTGAGAAGAACAGCGCATAGGTGGGCATTCGTTTTTTCCAACAGATCCTGAGACGGTATACATTTATCCAGTGGTCTTACAGATTGAGATAGCAATCGGACGCATTACAAAGAAGCGAGGTAAAAGGTCGGCCTTTTGATGTTTGTGTTGATTGCCTCCATGTTGTTAAGGTCAAAGTAGACGCAGTGCCCAATCAAATATCTAATATCTGCATAATACTGGATTGATTAACATAGATACAAAAACTTCGGGAACACGGAATGTTCTTGTATGGAAGGTTATGGACGAATTACTTGACGCCCGATAGACGGCTCGAAGGGCTACATTTACTCCTCATTTCACACTCACTTCCGATCGATATATAAACCAAAACCCATTGTCATTGTTTATGATCATACCTGTGAGCATACATGTTCGCTGGTATGCGTCTCTACTCACTAAGCTGAACACCTTCCCGATTCGTCTAAAAACCAAGTGTTACGTTGATCTGTGAACTGTTAGTTCACACCAACAAAAGAGGCTCAGTAAGAAGGGACCATTTGCTTATGAATTCCCATTGTTATGCTCGATAACGCATTATGTGAACAAAACTCACAAGTACTTCGGTGGTACATTTTCACCGATCATTCGCTGCCAATCTAGATTGATGTATTAGACGGTTCTATGTACGATCAAGAATGAACCAACTCCGCAGGAGCTAGCTTCATGATTGTAATCAGGTTCGTCAACCCTGGTGTTTGTATTGCCCTGGATGGAAATTGAACATGCCGATTTAAAGGCTGTCAGCAGTGTCCTCTTACTTATGCCTAACATTTATGTCACGTAGGCAACACTAAAAAACAGATGGGACCAAATTGCAAATGAAAATTCTATATAATAAAAGACACCGGGCATCCTTCAGTAGTAAGCGTGCGGATAATGAGTGTCAGAACTAATTACTTATACCGCCTGGCTAGTACCGAATGTTACTGTGTTTTAGTACGTGGAGGAAATTGATCAAATTCACTGCGTGATTCCATAGCGTAATGCTTCTTTTGTCTCATGAATGTAGTCGACTTCATTGTCAAACCGGTAACCATTTTCTGATTGAGTCTTTATCCACGATTGAAACAGCACAGCTCGCTTGTTCTACTCAAGCTCTCAGTGTGATTGCTGCTTTATAGAATGCACGGTCTATTTGTGGTTCCAAGTAGGTCGTCCTTATAACGTCAACTGACGAGACGATTGTAGTGGATTGCAACATGATGAGTTCTACACAGATTATTCAGTTGTTACTGACTACATGAGTAGTTTCCTAGGGAAACATACAGTGGTTTACACAGTTAAGTTACCAGCGTGTTCCATTTATTGTGACACCCGATGTTAAGTGGTAGTTTCGTACTGTATAAGTAACATGCTCAGTTGTTGTACCAAGGTACAATTGCATCCGAAATCGTAACGACAGACCTACTCCACAGGCACTGTCACTGTGTGCGCGAACTTACAACAATGGCTAACTATTTGTCCAGCGCAAACCCGGTGTTCGGTTTCATCAACCCACTTGGGTCTTATCGTGATAACTTGTTACATATTTTTGGGTGAGACACAAAAATGAGGATTTGTATTTAAAAGAACAATGTTGGAGTTGACTGTAATTATATGGTCGTTTTGGTCTATTGTTTGGTGCCCGTCTAATTCTGTAGATCACATCCAATGATTGACCTATTTCGGCTTGCCTTCTAAGTAAACTTCTCTTATCTCAAAGAACATCGTATTGCGTCATAAATCTTGTTTTGACATAGTTGTGATTATGTATCCGTCTTTCTCTAGCTCCAGAAACTTCGACCGATGCATTTGTATTGTAATTAACGAACCGGACTCCTTTGTTACAAGACGCTAAAGGTTCTCATTTTGTATGTGTACATGTGCATTTTTGGTTGACAATCACATTATCCAAGCGCATGTCACCCGGCAGATCTGGTTACTCGGCTTACATAAATATGTAACCCTTCTGCAGAATATACGAGAAAATCATCTACGAGTTTGTGATAGTCTATGAGCTCGCAAAACCTGTCGTATTCGCAATCTCACCTCAAGATGGGACACACATTTTACAGCTTATCCACCTAAACACGTTAGTCAAAGTTGTGGCAACGTTTGAAGGGCGGTGACGGTTGCAGATCCATTACGCATTGAATGGGTTTTGGATAAATGAATGATGAATCTATCGTAAAAACGGACATTTGACTGTTAATATTATCGATAAATAGTGATGGATTTTGCGTTGACACAATTGAACATCAGTCACATATGATAGCAAATTTCGAATTCCCTTGTACTTCCCAACCAGCCCCTTTCCAAAAAAGAGGTCTGAGGCTCGGTTTTCGCTCTGTCAATGCTCGTCAGTAGTGCATAGTGTGGTTATTAACCAAGTAGTTATGTCTGCTGTTGGAGAAATAGAACGTTCACTCTGGGTTGGTGTGTTGCAATCCCAGTACATAGCTTATCACTAATTCATATGTAGACTGTCTCAGATTATGTGTGCGGACCAACACAAATCAGTACCGCCCTCGTTTCATTCTCCCTTCCGGTCGCATACCGGATAACAAGAGAAACGGTGTGGTTCAATCCCCGCGGTTGTCATGGTAACTACGATACACGAACGTATGTATGTAGACTAGGACAGATGTGTCGGTCACTCAGGTCTGTTAATAAGTGGGACTATGTCAGTTAAGCAGATAAGTGTCATGACAGCGTCACAACACAGTAATCAAGTCGCGTATCATTTAACTCAGCACATGAGCCCAACCAGCTGACCGACTCTACCGGAGCGCAAAGTTTGGTCACTACGCCAAAAGGGTGACATCTAACACTGGTGTCGGCGCCTGACCTTAGTCATCGAATTGCATCACATACTATTGTGTGTGGTGGGTGTGGGTGAAAGTGTGCAAGCAATTATGTCACAAAGTCCGCCGTCGATTTGTCAGGCCTGTTATTATGTTAGTTTGCCCGACAGGCCATAGCCACGTTACCGTAACCCATCTGACACACCACCCACACAGTTAATGTGTCCTTGTCTATCTTAGAGAATGTGAGTGGACTTTGACGAAGAAATCGGACACTGGAATATCATAATGCTGCCTACGGTGGAAGAACACATGAACACAAGGGTATATAAAAAAATTTCCTTAAATCCTACTTCAGAAAACTGGCCTCATTTTGGTGAAGTGAATGTGAAACCGGTGTTGAGTGCTCCTCAGACTTGACCTGCGTATTCACATTGTAACCGAAATGCCCGATTGATGAGTACCGAAAAGTTGAGTTAAACTGCTTCTGAGGTAGACCTGATAATCTTCCATTACACATTTCAGAAGCATCACATCAAATCGTTCATCCACACTCACATATGAGCGATCTCAGGAGACTGCACAATCGTTGCCTGACTGTTTTCAGCGGGTTGCCTGTTATCACGACTGTTCAGTCAGTATGGAATTTTCGGTGTCCCCTGAAGTTGATTGCGTAACCTGAACAACACTAACAGTCGACTACTGTTAAAGATTAGTGTGAAATTAAACGGGTATCTCTATTAGATGGGGTCACTGAAGCAGAGTTACATGCATGTATCACAGACACGAATGTTAGAGCTCACTTCCTGGTCCAACGGAGATCATATCCTATTGACGAGCTCTAATAAGTACGAACTGCAGTTTATACAAACACTTTTTGGAGTGGACGATCAGCCACAAGATTCAACTGAATGCGTAGGCTATGATTAACTATGCGTAGTTTTCAACATGCACGGAAACATCATCGTTGTAGTGAACCGATGACTACCGAAAGAGATCAGTAACACAGCGATAATCGCTGCGAATGTTGTTCCGATTGTATTTGTTTGGTGAGTTGAACTCAGACCGAACTCGAACACAGATGAGCGAGAATCGAAGCATAAGCATTATTTGGTATGTGGATCTTTTCATATTTTGATCCCCATGGTCAAAACCAATGAACAATCAACATTCAGCGGACCGTCACAATTGAAACAGTGTGCAAATTGGTCAACAATGGTTCCCGATTCGGAATGAAAGATAGCTTATGCTCATGACCCCAAAGTAAGCATCTCAAATAACGGCTCTATGCCAAAGGTCAACAACATGTAGTTTACGGGCTTAATATGGATAGCAATCTAAATGTAAAATCAGCGATAATTTTTAATATTTGTGCTCCCAGAGGTGAGCTCAACCATTTGACTAACCGCCCAATTAGTCGACCACATAAATACTGTGAGATGAACTAACTGGATGAATTCTTCAATGATACTTGTATTTAGAAGAGATCCGTTTGCGAAAAATCTGGACTTCGGCTGAATTCCAACCAGCGGCAGAAACACCATGCACAAACGCGGCAAGCGCTCTACCAGCTGAGCTACGAAGCCACCAATGATACGACATACACACCACATGCACAAACACTGACGGTTTACCTCGGCATATACGTGCACGCATTCGTAACATACTGGACCAGCTAGGTAGAGTGTTGTATTTGTGGTTATGTTACATCATCTGGTAACCAGGTTATCCTCCATATCTGTTAATCTTCGCAAGCCAGCGAGTTCAGTCTGTTTGATATTCCGTTTGACATTGATTCACACTGATCGTAACAGAAATTACTGAAGTGAAACATATCGTGCAGTGACCAAGATTTCACATGTATGACTTGACATCAAAATTCTACAGAAAATCTTCTCTTGAACCTGAGATTCATAGGCAATTAATAATCCACATGGAAGTCCTCATGCACGTCTAATGAAGAATGTTTGAAACCTCTCAACCTGAGGCCATTTCCACCACGTTCGCTTCCATAATTTGCCCACACCAGGAAACGAGCACACAGGCCTGTTGTCCTCATCGTGAAAAGTATTTGATACTCGATTAAAGTATCCAAGGATGAACCAATAGAACTGTTGAAACAGTCCAACAGAATAATATGCAGTCAGTTCTCACTGTCGAAACCGAGCGACATTGAGATCGAAGACTCAGCGCGTTGACCCCTGTATATTGATATTAACCTTGGAAAATGAACTGTACGGAAAAAGCAGGTCAAACTAGCGAAGCACAAAACGAGTTGTTTTTTTACCCCAAGAAGGATATTACAAATTAATAGCTTGATTAAAACAACATTAGGTAAAACACCAAAATAACAAAAAATTGTGCATACAATGTTCATTATGGTTGCTACAGAACGTCAAGAGGTTGAGGAAAACTCTCTATACAGACAAACTAACGGAATTAGTCTATTTATCAATGCAGTACAGACATCCTATAAGAGATCATTTTTATAGACAAAATACTCCATACACTAAACAAAGATGAACGTCTAAGGGGTCACTCCTTGAAACTAGACTGTAGGTTGTTAAGCGGATAGAACAGTTTCACAGTTAGGACCTATTCATATTGGAACACACTGTCCAACACTGTGGTCAAGGCCGAGTAAATTGAGTTTTAACATTTCATCTACTGGATGCATATTTAAGATTACTGGTGAGTAGTAAGGGATTGTTTATAAATGCCAAACATATCCACACCACAAGTTCCATATCCAACTTCTCAGTACATCCATATAGGTCGATAAATGTACATATCTGACAACATGTTGCTTCAACGTGTTTCAGTGTTCCTTAACAATACGAAAACATACCGGTAAGCTTTGCATTAATCTCTCTTAACTTATTACTTTCACGTATAAACCGTCCAACGCACTTTTTCTCTGACTAACACACTAAGAGCCTACAATTAGTGAAACTGATGAGTAGTAGGGGATTTTGATTTTCATATAGATTGAACATCACCCACAATTGATCGTAGCTGTCGCATCCCCATAGACTTTCCAGTCGGCCCCTTTCGAAAAGAAGCACTAGACTCGAGTTTCGCTCTCATTAGAGCTCGTCAGTAGTGCATATCATCGCCACTGCCGGGACTTGAACCACGGACATTCAGTTCATGAGGCAACCGTGTTTACCACTGCGCCATTGACCTCACGTTAAGCACGACCGAATTATATCATATGAGAACGTTCATCCACTTTCGCTAGTGAAACTATTAAATCGTAACAATTGTGTCAAACTAAAAAATCGTAGTTAGTCGTAGAGATGAGAATACCAAGCTAAGGATATGAGTGATTGCACGATACGATATCACTCAGTGGAAGTTACTCAACAAAATTATACCAGCATTCATTCTGTCGGAGTGTTAAGGAAATCCATAATCGGACATTAAACGGGGTGCAACTTATCAAGCATATACTCCAAAAATTAGAATCATATCAAATACGGATAGACACTACAAAATTTCAACAGCAAGTCACTTTTTATGGGTATTTGCAACAGATTACTGATAAGATTGAACAGTCAATAGTGCATTTCAAGTACGCATTAAGTACATTTACGGGATAATTGAACTTCATATACTTCATTCTTGAAACTACTTTTTTCTAGGTACGGTTTAACAAAAACTTCACATAAATTCACAGAAAAACCGTTACAAAGTTGTAACTGCTCAATCAATATAACTTCACAAAAGTGAATCAGATTTCCTTGTTTGTCTTTCATTGTATCACCTAATTGAAGCGCAGTAATTCCCACCTTGTAGTTTTTTTTTAACTATGCAATTAACCAGATTTTTTATTGGCTGAATTTATCTGCCGCCAGTGTACTAAAGTCATTCTGGAAATTGTTTTTGTATCTCATATGAACAATTATTTCGTTGGAATGAATCATGCAATCCTTAACGTTGGGATCCAATCCGTTTATACATTCTCACTTAGCCTTCGAGTTACATCAGTTCTGCGTTGACTGGTGTTGTATATCCGCGGATAGATCACAAATAAAATGTTTACCGCCTTGCGAACTACAGATGCAAGTCCATTAGGAAATACCAACTCCCAAAGCCAGTCGGGGTTCAATGTAGGTGGTTCAGATTGATTTTTCTGCTTAGGAAACAAAACAGTCCGATTGGCTAAGCAGCAAATGACGGAAGCTGATAGACAGTCGTTAAGTGAAATGATCAGGTTTGGATCCTACTGTCCTGATAAATAAGCAACTTCCGGAGCTAAATTATCGGTTATATTATTCAGTTAGCATCGAGTTCGCCGGTTCTTGTATACTATATACACATAAGATGAGTAGTATGGGATTTTGGTTTTCAGACAGTTTGAACATCACTCACAACTGATCGCAGCTATCGCATTTCTATAGACTTTCCAGTCAGCCCCTTTCGAAAAGAAAGTGGTTGATTGTGCACATATATAATAATTCGGTCATGTCCAATGTGAGGTCAGTGGCTCAGTAGTCAACAAGTTTGCCTCATGTAAGCGTGATCATAGTTCTAGTCCCGGCAGTGGCAAGGATATGCACTACTGACGGGCTCTAATGAGAGCGAAACTCGAGCCTAGTGCTTCTTTTGAAAAGGGGCCGACTAGAATGTCTATGGGATTGCGATAACTACGGTCAATTTTGGGTGATGTTCAATCTATATACACATGTGTCAGGATACAGTTGGTTGAATATAGCTGTCGGTCAAAGTTTAGAGAAATTTCGTATAAATGAATGCCCCATTCATACCCTTAATTATCATGACAACTGTTCAGCGTCATTGAAAGATACTGTTGACCGCTGTTCCATTATGTCTACCTAATTGCTGCAAACACGAACAGACGGAACTGAGAAGTGCAGGTCTGTCACCGAGCTTCGGGCAGCGAGAACAGCTAGCTGGACTTCGAATCCAATTGAACATGGTTGGTGTTCATTTTGGTAGACCATATTCATTGTTTCAGATTTTTAGCTACACTCAATATCATTTCGTTCATTTATTGTCTTGTTTCTTACTGTCAGACTGAGTGACATTAATGAGAGTAAAAATTCCTGAGATGTAATGCCAGAAAATTAAGAACAGATTCGTCGTAAACAATCTCCGAACACAAAAGTCATCGTGATTCTTACCCTCCTCAGCAAGCACAATACACCTGGGTGGGACATAATCATTACCTGGCTCTGGCTTTGTTTCACATCCGTTCCAAACATGGGCTGCTTGAACCAAAATTGTAATAGCATACACTAGGAATGGCCGAATCGACGGAAGTGTTTTCGGGATTATTGTTCACGTGCAACAGATATTTTGCTTATTATATGATCAGATATATGTGCGAATTTAACATGGTAACAAATAGTTTTATGTTTGACCTAAGCTCCCATGGCGTTCTGACCCGAATTAGGAAGTTTCCTATCATGTTACATGCATTCAGGACATTAGCAGCTATTGCTTACTAATTGGATTGCGTTCAACTACTAACAGTGTTCCCGTTGTGCATGCATATGTGAATCGTACAAACATTCTTCTTTTCACTGTGAAAGACCAGTTGATTCTCATACAAGTAGTCTTGTTGACAAGCGATCGCAAGGCTGTTATCCCACTGACTGACTGACAGATAGAGGTGAATAAGCATCGTCATAGACTTTCAAAGCCTTGTATTAATAGTAAAAGCTCCTCATCTCTGTAAGCTGTCATAACAACATCAATTGGAATTGGACTCAAGCTGGACGGATAAGGGATTGTTGGATTTAGGAAGGTGACAATAAAACTCGTGTGCTATACAAAAGAACACGACACCAGTTTCTTCCTTATAATACATGAATGTCAACTGAATAACATACGGCTTGTTTGCGGTAACGCAATATATGCAGTTAATCTTCCAACCGAACATGTTTTATTGGCTACAATTGAGAATAGCGTTGGGTCAGTGTTATCTATTTTTGTAACGGACAACACATCTGTTTGCGCATATCAGCAGTCCCATTGTGCTGCATTGTTTTAAAGTGAATTATTATTTATGAAGTAAAAAACTTTCAAACAATCTTTTGGGACTTTCCAGTCGGCTCCTTTCCAAAAGAAGCAGTAGACTCGAGTTTCGCTCTCATTAGAGCTCGTCAGTAGTGCATATCCTTATCACTGCCAGAACGAGAACTCCGGCCACGCTTTTTCTGAGGCAGCCTTGCTGATTACTATACCACTGACCTCACACTGGGCACGACCGAATTATCATATGTTCATCCACTTTCGCTTGTGAGTAATGATCAGGAGATAAAGTGTTGCTTACCGTTTATTGAATCGTGGGATAACAAATGGGCAGATCAGAATGTTAACCACGTTGTGTTGGCGAGTGTGTAATTTGTTGGTGTACAATTTCTATCGTTTATTGTACTGCAAATGACCTGACATACTCAGCGGTGTAATAACTCTTATTTGGCAGATCTCAAGGACTGTCTAACATAAGTCCTGTCAACACTATTCTAAATTTACAGTCAAGCATTATAACTATTGTAACTTGTGGTTAGCTTGTTCATAATCAGGAAATTGTCGGATAGATACGGAAGCGTGTGCATGTGTTATATGTCCAGAATGTTAGTCACACGATCATCTAGATTTCTTTCTTATGCATAAAGTACAGGCATGTGCAACGATTAAACAGTTTAATACTATCAACTGACAGACATGTATTATCACCAAGTGAGCTAAACAGACAACACAAAACAATAATATGTATTAAAGGTTTTAGTCATATTCAAAATCTTTTCTATATTTCATTTCGTCCCCGAAACCAAATACAGTAATTCATCTGATTCAGTTTGACCTGTATGTATACATTGGGTCCACTCTAGACAGTACTGCCAAAAAAGATCACCCCCCCCCCAAATATCCAATGTCTTCCGATCTTGTGGAGCTGTAATAGAGGGTTGGAACCCAATAGAAACCCGAACACCGACCATAGTTATTATGCTACTTCTGTTCGATTATTCTCCCCAATAGACCATGTCGTATATCACCACACTTGTACCCATGGAAATCCCTAATCCAAATTAGTGAAAACGGCTGAATTAATCTACTTGCAGATAGTTCGGATTGCTCCACGCTCCTGAAGCTATCTTTCCAGCAGTTTTACATGAACAAATGTCTCCTCCATTAGTCCGCTACTTTTAAAACTATTGCTCAATATGGATTCCGGACGTTGTGTACTCAGTATCTTATTAAGTTATGTGCAACCCATATAGGTAGACGGCGATTTGACCCTTGTTTATTTATGCAATGATTTCCGTAATTCCTGTCTGACATATCGTCCGTAGTCTACGAATGATGAACACGGGATGGATAAGGTTTTCTCAACAAAAAAAACGGGTGTACATCACTATTCATTTTACTTAATAAAATATCCTTGTTTTAAACAGTACAGTTCACTTTCTGGTGGTATGTCTACAATGGCATCTGTATGAGGCTATTTTTTGGTTGATTATTAAGTAATCGAAGGCACACTGCACCCGGCAAACCCTCTCGTAATTGGGTTTGCCCAAATCGTCCATTAATCCGGCACATAGTTACAGATCTCTGTGTGCTTACAGAAGTTTGGTTCATAAATGGAATTCGTCTGTACAGCTCCTTGTTCCAGGGAAAATTTGCCATGAAACGGAAGTCGAATTGTAATTGACCATGTGGAAGTCGGCCGCATCTCACTCGAGACTAACACTTGGTCTATTAATCGTACGTATAGAACACCGTTCTGTGAGAATGGATGGAACCACTTTCAGACCAAAAACATATACTAAGTAGATCGAATGGGTTTCAGAGTCTTCTAGATACTTTTGACGTTAGTTGACGTTTTCGTCTTGGTTCCGATCGTTTGGATAATATCTACAAAATGATCACTAGATAGTTGTTTCCATTACAGTAGACTAAATAACCGATCTTCTTGATTACCTACCACCGTTACAAATTTACGTGAGTTGGACCAGATTACAAATTCGTATCAAAGCATATTTAAAAAGGACCCAATTGCGAAAAATCTGGAATTAGGCTAGATTCGAAATAGTGGCTGAAACAACATGTCCAAACGCGGTAAATGCTCTACCAGCTGAGCTACGAAGCCACGTAGATCGGCTGGTAGAGCATTTAACGCGTTTGGGCATATTGTTTCTGCCGATATTTCGAATTCAGCCTAATTCCAGATTTTTCGCAATTGGATCTTTTCTAAATTATCAAATCTATCAAACTACTTGTCAGAAACTCAAAGCATATTGTTTGAACACAGTCAGCTGAGGTACTAGTCACCTCATATCAAACAAAATCATCACATTAAACAAGCTACCATATGTCCTTAACACACAATACAAGCAGTACAATCAGCAGAGGCCATAGTGTGTTTGCTTCAGATACAGTCTTTTCCGTCGACAAAGATACCAGGTAAAATGAACGGCTAAACTCACAGGTAGTGAGAACAGGTGCAGGACACAACGAAAAAAACAGCCAGATCAACAGGCCACTTGAATTATACCAACATAATGGCGGAAACAGGTGTGAACGCTAATTAGACCCTCATCATCATTTATCCACGTGACTGTCTCACGCAACACCAACACAAGCTCAAGTCGTCATGTGTGGTTCGTCTTACCCCTGTTTGATGTTTGTCCTGACGCCATTCGACAGCTGCGTAACCTGATAATTGGGGATATGCTACTGGGGGTGAACGACATGGGAGATGTACTATGACTGTGAGGTAGCAACAAGTGGAACAGTCCCATCCGGCTGTCAAAATAGAGATTTGGATGGTCAGTCCGTGCGACTATCTGTAAACACATCGTTCAGTTTGAGACGGGTATGCTTGTATACAACAACGATGGAGCGATAGGTAGATTGAAAATTTGTCTGTCTTACTCTTCAACTCCTGCAGTTTTCAGCATAAAATTTTTACTTTGCTCTCAAAGTGTTAGTTTTAAAAACCATTTTGAAAACCTTGTAGAGTGAGCACCATTAGCAGGAAAAAGCGCAAACTGACCTTGAGAAGAAAAGTTAGCACATCCAGTAAAAGTTCCTCCAGTTGATGCATGGCAGTAATGTCGCTCATCACTGAACTAAGCATGACTAATATTTAAGCAGGACGTGCAGACGGTGGAGAGTTTGACATTGAATTGGACGTACCACCACCAACAGCGTCAATATAATCATCATTTACAATGTAAACGTCAACATAACTAAATGCATGTTTATTCCGTTTTAAAAACCGCGTTCATCTTTGCTTAGCTGCAACACTTAAAAGTTGGTTGAATTTCTCTTCTATGTTCAGCTTTTGTTGAGATTCAAGATGGGAATTCTTTCTCGTATCCGATGCTCCTGTTCCGGTTACTACTGATCCCAAGTGTTCCACAGCGTCTCTGTGCTGCGGATCGCGGAATTTTCTTGCTCGCGAAATGATGACGAAGCCAGGTGCCACAACAAACGACGAGGTTGTTGTAAGAAATCAGCCGTGATGGTGGTTAAGATTAAACACAGTCCATGAAAAATCGTCTATTACAAGCTAGCTTCAAAGGAACGCGCTGAGCTACACGTGCACTCTTGGCCCAAATGGTGAGTGAATCAATCAATTTGTTTCCCGCAATCAGGAAATCCCAGTTTGTGGCGTCGGCGGTTACAACGCACTGTTTAGTTTGGCAATCTAGAAGTGCTATGTTTACAAGTGTGTCACTCATTGTTTGTTGCAAAATATTATTTTAAAGGCATGTGAAAAGTATGGTTTTCCCTTCTGATCATTCCATAATTTTCATTAGTCTTGTCACTCAACTTTATAATGGAATATAACACAACAATGTTTTGGTGTTTAATTATCTCAATATCACTTATGGCATGCTGAGTTTCCCAGTTCCACGTTAATTTATCTCCTTCTCTTTTGTAAAAATGATATGACACCTTTTCCTGCGAAGTTCGTTGTCCCCGGCTGTCTCCTAACTGTATACACTACAAGGGGGCTGTCTACCTAGTGAACACAAGTAATCAAACACAGACCATCAAGTCTACTTTCACCTGGCCTATTTTTGTACAATCTTGATGGAACACCTATTCATGTTGCTGTTCTCAACTCTGTCCAACTACATATCAGTCATATGTAGACGGAATCCAATTTTAGAAAAAATGGTGTATCTCCCAGCCTACTTTCTGGTTAACACTACAAAACCACACAAACAAAGGAAAGTTCCGTGGAGTCTATACAACTGAAATCCTTTGAAAAATAAATTGACGATATATTAATATACCACAGCTCCTTTTCGACAGTTTGTTGAAACAGTCAAATATTAAAGTTTTAACAAAAGTTCACTACATTATTTCAAACTGAGTCCATAGTTTATCGCAAAAAATGTGTACACACTATTCGCAGAATGGCTCCACAAAGTCCTGAAGACAATACATCAATTTCTAAGCCGCAACAATGATGTGCGGACATCTACACACAGACATGAGACTTTAGTCCCGACCAGGCATAGTGGACTATGTACACATACCGAGAACAGAATTGCACATGTTCCCCGCAGCGTGGCATCCGGAGATACTTCACAGCTTCATGGTTGTTATGACAAATAAAACGATTTGTTATATTTATTTCTAACACACATGGACAAGCGTTTCGGTTAGACAAACACCACAACTTCTCCAGATGTCTGTCATCGGTCATTAGGGGGTCTCACTTGCAGACTTAATCTGTGAATGAGAGAAAACAGACGTGGCAGCTTAGATGGTGACAAGATCGGATGATAGTAGCATATTCAGTGAGGCCACAATTCATAGGAGATACGATCGAATGAACAACAAATGTATGTTGTTAATAGTGTTAGTGTTTGTAGTTTTGTTTTGGTAATAAACAACAGATTTTGAAAGTGGAGCACACATACAGAGTGAAGGGACTTATCAACCTTTCCCGTACAATCCTGACAGACATAAAACGCATTCTAAGTCATAACAGAAATGTTGCTAATTAGCGCCCGATGCGGTATAACTGTCTTCTTTTGTTCAAAATCAGTTTATGGTGTTCACAAACGACTAATTTAGGAGTCAGTCTTGTGCTAAGTTTTAGTGGTGATTTATTGAAAATAGAATGTAGGGTAGTTAATTCTAGGTTATTCGGTCTATTTAACCCATTTATGATCTGAAATGAACCTCATCTACAGATGGTTCCACTTTTCACGTTCAGACAAGCGTTTCAGCCAACCACTTTTGACAAGAAATACTAGAAGATTTAAACTCCGTTTTTCCCCCCTTCATGAGGCCGTTGATTACTGCACCGATGATCTCACATTAGGTAAAGCATAATTATACTAGCTGAATGCACAATGTTGATGAACTCTGATAGGATCGGAATTCGAGTCCAGTATTTCTTTCCGAGAATAGCTAACTCAAAAGTGTTTCACTGGAATGCAAAAGCCACCACCAATTGTGAGTGACGTTCAAGTTAACTCGATCAACTCAAATCACCAGAAATCAATGTTGATTTTTATTTTCCAACTGCCCTTCATTTCTATCCCTGTTTGGACAATAACTTACCTCCAACAGCTGGCGCTTAAGTGTAGATTGTTGATGTACAATCTGAACGCCACAAGCAGCCAACTTAGTTTGTCATTTAACCACATATGTTGTTGTCTCTATACCTAGTTGAGCCCAGATTCCATTGAACAACCGCCAGTTGTGGGGCTGATGATAAGCATGTGTCTGGTGGCTAAGTTTGAATATCCAATTGAATCATGTTTAAAAGTATGTATCTTTATTGGAATTGTTTTTGTTAGTACCGTAGGGAAAATTATTTCCTGGGGCCACCACCTGTACATTTCCGAGAGTTCCACGGCTGTCCAATTTACCAGGATGACTCATCTGAGGTGATTTGGATTAGCAGAGTATGTGTAATCTAGGGATAAACCCAAATAGATTTATTTGGACATTCGAAATCAGCTGACGAGTTCACTTGGTTGCATACACAAGACTGGTCATCCCGTTGTCGTACGATTGCACTGACGACCATGGACTATGTGACTTAGTTTTATTGTCTCGGTGCGATCCCATGTTACTGATCCACAGGAAGTGCGAAAGTGCCGGCAGACATATTGATTCTAGCATCACAAAACTCGGTACAGTTTGTTCAGTGTCTAGCGTGTCTTAAATTAGTCTGCAGGTACGAACGCTTTATGTGAACCTCTAACGTAGGCTAGGGAATTGTAGTCATGTCACAATAGCCGGTTCAAGTATTAGGTAAACAAATCATTTATCACTAGTGAAGTATAATTTAGCCGTCCATCGTAACACTTGAAATCACACATCTTAAGGTCAACTTTGAACTCCTTCGTTTTTTCTCTAGTAACAGTCACACATGTTACTTGTGATCTGTTCGCAAACCGCTAACGGCTGTGGTTAGCCGATCCCCTGTGTAAAAGGGATCGGAACTGCAGTTGGTTTGAAGTCTTTTGTCCCTTTGTGAGTTTCGAATCTAAGCTTGGAAGTGTATGAACTTCAGTCCATCTTACAGCGCTTTTAGTTATGAAACGAATGTTGAACAATTAGGATTCCTTTTCATTCACAAGTATACTGAAAGATGAGTTCAGAACTTCGGCTTATTTAGATGATCGTAATTCAGCTCTGATAATCCGGTTGAGTATCAAGTGAAGATCACGAAGTGGTCACTCAAAAGTACAGACGAGACTTGGTAAGCTAAAAATCCAACGAGAATAATCCAGAAATTTGGAAGTTGAAAGCAAACGAACAATAAGGAAAGACCCGCTGGATCACGTGTGACCTCAACGTGGGATTACGATGACATTACATTTTCTGTCAAATATACCTGAAGTCCATTACCAAGAGTAATCCGTTTTAATTCGCTCAGTAGCCAGGTAGAAAACCACTCAACCGAATCCCTAGTAAGATCCAGCTGTCACATACATGTATACCGATCGCCTTGTGTGTGATCGGGGTTCGGACATCATATCCGTGTACCGTTGGGTGAGTATCCGGAAGAATCCTCTAACCAAATACTCTACTGAAGTTAGCCGACTGTGCGCCCTGGTTTTCTCATACATAATTTAGATATTTACAGGAGGGAGATGGTGGTTAAAGATGATTCATAGATTGCCTGCGCAGTGGTCGTTAAGATGTCCATATTATATCGTCGAGATCTCGCCAGATAGTCTACCGGGTCTAAACCAAACCATATATAAGTGATCATAAACTATACCGTGCCATTTCAACCGTAAACAATTTGCAAAGGGAAATTGCCCATTCAAATTAGTGGGATGGCGTGTCAAACCCCCAAACCAAAAGAGTCGACCGCACACCGGTAAACTGCGGAAAGCTACAACTTGTCGACCAACCGGGTGAGTCTTTATATCTTCCGGACAAAACACCACATGATCCAGACGCTGGTCGTTTGAGTTGCACCGACAACTACCGGTGGGTCCACGCGAACCAGAGTAACAACTGGTCAGGGAAAAACAAACACATAAATTAGTCTAAACCAGCGGGTACTTACCAGAAACTCCGCCCATTTTCTGCCCTCCTGATCAGAAACATTCTGATTGTTGACTTGACTCAAAACAGAGTATAAGCGGGTATGGCTATCTAGCCACAAACAGCTCATTCACTGCTATAAACCAGTTAGTGCGGCGTTTTCACTCTGAACTAGTCTAGTCATGAACAACTGGCTTCAAGCTTATCGGTTAATTTAACTGGACATTCAACTTGTTCGTCCAATGTGTGCAGTGTTGTTTCCATCCTGTTGACAGCGAGATTTACTAGTAGGAGTTTACAACTCAGAACAACCTGTCTGTACAGGTGCAGCCCAGTCGGCACGGACAGGGGGGGGAGGAAACGCACGTTATTATTATTGATAACAATACTCTTTCATGCACTGTTGGTAAGCATGAACAGCTCAAGGGTAAAAGGACAATTTATTGATGTACCAGAATATTAGTCTAATGGAAGAGATTCATATTTACCAAGTATCAAACGAGTTTTATAGGTTGTAGACAATAAAGCATTTGAAAAGCAGCGGAGGCTTTAATAACAAACTGGTCTCTGACGAAAAGGCTGACATACCCTTTAGGGTAAAATATACGTGATGTTTTTCACTGCGCAGCCAGCACCGTTCATCCATGCGCATTTGACAATGTTGGGCAACGTAAGTGGCAAGGTTAATTGCCATCAACTGGTCTGTCGGCAGTGGGCACATAAAACGGATTGTATTCTCAAGTGTTTGCAACTTTATGCTTATCTGCATCGTTCACCTTTACTAGAGAGTATTCATTCTGCCGTCTATCACCACACGCCTGGTTAGGCATCATATCATGATTGTGGTGCACAGATGGCACAGTGCTATAAGTGTAACTTTGTTTTGATGGGAGGCAGTGTTTTCGCTGTGAAATAGCCGAAACCTCTGTATAACTCTTGATCGGTCGATATTAGTATATTTGAAATATATGGTCATTCTGGACAGACATTATTGATGGTGAGTAGAATTGTGACAAGTCCCTTTGGCGCGAAACGTCTTGGTTGCGATTCCGAAAGACCCATTCTCAATTTCCAGTCGATCAGTGAGTGGTCCATAAGTAAGCAGAAGTGGTAAAACTTTGGATTGCTAACGCACTTACGTTGCCGTTGTGTCGTTCGCTCTTGGGACCCTAATTTTCGAACAGGCCAAACGATGGTTGCTGCCCTTGCCCATTTGTTTGTCCAACAATGTAAACAACTTCTCGCTGTCTTAGTTCAAAAGAAGTGTCGCACTTTGTTCCTGTTGAAGTGTAACAGTAGAGCATAACTGTGTACGGACAGAGACTTGAATACTAACCCGACCGAATATGAAGCCATTGTATCATTCACTACCACGTTGATCCAAACACTCAGAATTAACACATCATCGTTCGTCTACCGCGGTCAACTTGCACCTACTGACCCTACTCATCACTCGCACAGTGTTTGGACACCAATGCGCTATTTCGATTTCCACACTCGGCTTCACTGTGTTCGGTTTAATTTGAACCACTCTGTAAATACAGAGGAATACCACGGTCGCATTTTAGGGAATCTTTATCTGATATCGATACACAAAAAGTGATAGTGGAACAACAAGTAGTAATCTGTGGGGCTACTACACTGATTTCGGCTCTGTGAGTTCAGAGTGTTAAAGCAACTGTGTATATCGATGCTTGATTACAAACCCAACCCAAAAACCAATTTTGCCTTAATATGAACTTCGTGGAAATAGTTTTACTGTGATTTGAACCAATGTCCGTCATGCTACGAGACAAATTTAGACATCTCCTACTCCTTGGACGACGTTTGAGGTGGGATACTCGAGATATCGGTAGGTTTGGCATATCTGTACTGATCCATAAAATAACAGTTCACTACACCACTGATTTCGCTGTCGTTTTAGCTCGACAAGTAGAGAAACAGTATGAGCCGGATTCGAAACAACAAACTTTATGAGACGAGTAAAAACACAGAGCTTATCGATTGGACTGATATGGTTCTGCTCAAAGCCTGTGGGCACCGATATAATCGTTTGGGTTTCAAATTGATACAACGTTAACCAGTGTTGGATAGTGATCTGTTAATAACATGTGCGAGTGATTCACTTGAGTCAATCAGTCTGCATAAAATTTGCTGAATGGACAGACATCTCACGTTCAACAAAACGTCAAAGGTATTTTTGTATGGTTTCGAATTTCTCCCTCTTTCGTTGGTGTTGCGATTGTGTGTGCGTTTAAAAAGTTATAATGAGAGGCTGTTTGAGAATAGTTGCATGTGTAGGTTCACTGGTTGCTGCAGAAAGGAGAAGGTGCTGTGCTTGTGCGTTTCTGTCCCCATGTTCGTCTGTGGAAAATAGTGTTGCATGACTTATGGGTGTAAAGAAAAGGTGAGTAGATTTAAATAAATGATAACTTCAATGAACCTAATAACATACAATCATACTAACAGCAGACATCGAGATAATCTGAGAAAAAATTCTCTCAGATAGACGCACTTAATAACCTGTGAAACTGGTCTAAAATGGCGGTTAGGCAACGTGTAGCGCAGCTTGCCTCTCACGTATGTTCCAATCGAGTACAGTGTTAAAAGTGTGAACAGATTAAACCGTGATCACAGAGTCGGTCAGTGTGCTCCAGTGTGGACAGACCCTAACTGTGAAACAGATCTGCCTGCAAGGCAACCCTACTGTTCCACAACTCAATTTCAGCACGTGATCCCTTAGATGTTCATTGTTGTTTAGTGGGAGATGTGCCAGCGGATGAGTAATTCAGCGAGAACTGACTTAATTCTGCCAGTATGTCTGAGTAGGGGATTTTCCTGAGATCCATACTTTCTCTGCCGACTCTGAAAACTTCCGATATGTTCCAACTCTTTTTCAAGATATGGACGATGGGTCTGTATGTTCGTCTGTAAGTGGAATGCTTCACAAATTCTCCCTGAAAGATATAGGGTTATTTGCCCTTATTTAGCCATGACAACACAATTTATAGACAGACTTAAAATGACTGTCACTAGGGTCTCCAGGTCTCATTCGCAAACTAGCAACGAGCATAATTTTTTTATGACAAATGTGCATGACTACTTTGGTGACATTGAATGGCGAGTTATTTTCTGTGAACCAGTCATTTAAAACAATTTAAGCCGTTCTGTAGGGTTATCACAACTTCCGAATGCCCTAGCACTCGATGGAGCTTTGTCATCAGCGTAGGAAACATCGATGATTTGTTGGGTAGTTCATGAAAGAAAAGGATGAATAACAAATATCCTATGACAGAAACGTCGCCGAACACAAATATTCGCAGGGAACCAATAGGATAACTGTCTATTCACCTTGTCGCTAAACCTACGTTCAGTTAGATAGCCTATATTTCATGTATGTGAACTCTCATCGAGGCCACAGTCAGTGAGTTTCCATAGCAAAGTGGCGCGATCAACCTTACCAAACGTTTTGGAAAATTCAGGGTAAACCACATCAGTAGTCAGTCTTACGTCAGCAGTCTTTATCCAGAAGTTGCAAACAATCAGCAGATTCGTGACGTATGAGTAACCCTTAAGGAAGCCATGTATCCTCTTAATGATAAGTTTGAGGTATTCAACCTTGTCCTCGAGAAAGTGATCTATTGGACTCTGGCGACCACTGAAAACAACCCTATTGGTCGAAGAGTGTATGAAAACTCAGTTGTGTATGTTTGAATAGTCTCAATACCAATGTTGATCAGAAGCTGAAAACTGTTCGTCGACAGTTCGAAACAAAAGTTGTTTTTATAGATGAGTCTGATAAATTTTATTATAAAACTGTAAAGTTTTAACTACAAAACAAATAAACTTTTACTATTTACTTTATGGCTTGAAATAAGGACGTTCAACTTGAAATTCAAGTAGAAAGTCGAAAATATTCAAGAATTGACAACTATGGTAATCAATGATAATAACCATTGTAGAATCAATCAGGTTTGACGGCTATACGCAGTCTATCGAGGTAGAACAAGGCAGAATATTGACGGTTTACTTGGATAAAACTGACCAGAATCAATAACCATCCTGGGTATTTTTTAGTTGCATGACATATTCTGATCTTCTTTCGTTTCATTAGTTTAGGAGACAATAAAATTTGTCTGAATTCAATTTTCGCCATTAAATTCACTATTGTTCAAACGAACAAATCTGTGCTTCTGCTACTAGAACATGTTGCTATGCCTGGTTATCAGTTAATCAGCACTTGTTTTTAACAGTTTTGGTGTGTGTCAGTAGCCTACATGAACTGTTCGTCGGACAAGAGTAGACCACATTTGTCCAGGCAACAAAGAAGTCGTATTTTGTCTGTTTCGTACCCGAAATTATCCTTCAAGGCTTATCGAAGTTGGTAAATGTTTGTCGCTTTTTATGACTTAAGGGAAATCCGCTTTGAAACGAGCAAAATATCGAATGTAACACACTGCATATGTACTAGCAAAGAGTCTCAATCGCAGAGGCCGGTGCAAAACTCCCCACTGTAATGTGAACATATGAAGACCACATATCTTGCCAGATATATTACTACTGTGCCAACTGGGTTTATAAGTAGTAGTCTGAGTGAACCTGCCAGAAAAGAGTGAAAAACGGCACAGAGGAATGTGTTTCTATTTTGCAGGAGGATTTGATTAACAATGATACTATGTGAAAAGTTCTCTTTTGGATAAACTAGACAGTAAGCTAAACGAGGTCCTTAACTATACCTGCGGATAATCTGTGTTAACCCGAAGCATCGGACCACAAAACTCATGGCCAATCATAAACTGCGTTCTGTTAGATTGGGGGTAACAGGTGAAACAAATTACACCCGTCTTGTGTTTGGACATGTTTACATGCTACACTACCTATGGAGAAATCAACAGGCTACTCAATAATTCTGATGTGGAAAAAGTTAGATGTTCGTTCGCCTACTTGCCTCACTGAAATGAAGATCAAATCATTGGGACTGAGTTAGTCATTTGACGTTTTCCAGTGACGACGCCGTAATGTACAACACAATATCCGGTATATCTGAGAGCCAGCAACATCGAACACATAAGCAGTTATTAATCTCGAGTGTATTACGAATTTCAAATGTTTTTTAATTAGGCAATCAAAATGTACATTATCATTGGAATTCGCTTGGCATATTTGTGAGTTTCAAATGTTTGACTACTATGCAAATGAAACTGACAGGCCTTAACTGAATTAAGAGACGTATATGTTGATAATAATCATACGTGGTAACCATAACTAAGCATGTGATAATGAACGATAAACCGTCAAATGCTTTGCACAGCATAGTAAAGAGGGTCGATTACTAATCAGTAAAACCTAAACCCATCTTGAGTTGTGAGCCGGTTTCAAAAATCGTAACCAGAGGCGGGATTTGCTCGAATTACACACTCACTGGTCATAGTGTTATGTGTTCACTTTAGTCTACGAGTAGTCTTGTTACATAGTGCAATAAACGATTATGTCCTCCTGCGACAAACCAGTACATGTGAACTGTCGTGCGTAGTACACATAATTTTCGGTGTATATTTTGCTTGAAACCAGGTCATTTAATCCGCATGGTTGATAAGGTAGAATCAACAAGTAGGTTTATCAAAAATAGATTACCAACTCAAAAAAACAATTGCAAATGGTCTTCACATTGTAACGGGTAGTTTGCGTTAAATGTCTTTCGTGAGAACACGAACGATCGATATATACAGATCCCCATGGCCTCATTGAACAAAGGTTGTGTCAGGTCGCTGCTACGTAATAACGCAATGACCTTGTTAGTTAGGTCAATACCTTGACCTCCTGAATGAACCTACTGAGCGACCACTTAATTTGGGGGTCTCGTTTTCCGTTAAACTTTCCCAGTGGACTTAACAGACAGCAAACCGTTTGACCTCAATGGTCCTCCAACATTTTTAATCACATGTCATTATTTTATCACATAATACCAGCCTGGCGTTACTCGCAGTCGGCAAGGCCATGTTTATCGGCCACTGTCCAATGACCCTCTCCAATGTAACTCATGAATTAGGGTTATTTGCTGGCGCATGACTTCATCAGCTGACTTCGATTGACTCATTTACCACATTTTTTACACCCGTCCACGGTACTTCATGTTTATTTTTAGCTAACATAAAAGAATTGGATTATCCAATAGGCACATGCTTTTTGTGCTGGTAAAATTTCATGACTTCAGCTATCAGGATTTGATGTATCCCCCTAAGCAGAATAGGCGATAACTACTCATCATATACTACTCAAAAATGTTAATAAGCAGTATAGTGTGAATAGAAAGTAAGCACGACCATCTGAGTCCGAAAAACAATAAACGTGTGACTGCTTTGAAGCACACGAGTGTGTCCTATACAATATTCAGCCCGGAAACCCATTCCATACGAGCGGGCATCTATCAGCGAAATGAATTTCGTTAAACAATTGTCCGTGTTCGTTTATAGAGGTGTAGGTGTTGTTCGCTCAGCCACGGATAAGTGAAAATAATTCAGACGTAGTAACAGTCAGGTCAATGGATGTAATCCACATACAATCAGCCTCTATTTTTGTGAACACCACATGAAATGAAATGACATCAAGCCCAGCTCGCAATTCGATCATCCAAATGTTTCCCGGGAACATTTAACAACATTCTCAGATGAGCATCACGTTGAGTTAAAAACAGTTGTGGGTGATGTTTTGACTAAACGGTGAAGGACGGAAGATTGAGACCTCAAAGCTTCTCAACAACTAAGCCGGTGCATTACTATTGTAAAGACGCCTTTCAGTCAAGTAGATTCTGCACTTTTTACGCATGACCTTGATTTTGCTTGAGCTGATGGTCAGCTTGTCAACTTGAACTATACATAGTCGAAATAAGGTCGATTGATACATGTCACTTCACTAACGTGTATCATAGGCGAACTGGGAAACTCGGTCAGCAGATTACAGGAAATCACTAGATCACGTTGTACACGTTGATAATCGGTTCACGCACTTGCTTTGGGATGTATAAGACTACGGTTATCGTCCGTTACTTTGTCGTTTCCTAGTTACGATGAACTCTTGTTAGCTCTATGCTTAATCTTGAGCAAGATTTTAGTGACCAGCAAAGTCACATTTCGATTCGTGACTACTCTCTTTGTGCAAATAAATCACTAGGATAGAATACAATATCCTAGTGTTATACCCTCTGATATTTAACCGTATGATTGTTTACATGCAGCTAACTTCAAATAGCATTGCAAAAACTGAGACGCAGTCTGCATCGGTCAGACGGAATAAAAAACTCAAAACAACAATTTTCCCTTTGTATATTTGAATAGAGTAGGCAAAAGAAGGACAGCATAAGATCTGTACATGAACAGATTTTGCTGCATCTCAACTGGCGCTTACTGTGGACGACTTAAATTTACAGAACTCCAGATCACAAAACAGTTGCAGAATACAGCAACTTATAAAACCGGTCCGGTTGCTACCATGCCATCATCAACATCACAACTATTTCCATTCGTATGAACGCGATGGAGTGGCAGTATTCCATTCTAATTGCCTCGGCATACGGCAACAAACGTGTGTCTCGAATCGAGAACAGGATGTAAAGTAATTTTGCTGAGTCAGTCACCCGTTGTTTCATCAGGTGACACTTAGCGATAGATAATGCTGACTCTTTCCCGATGTTTGTTGTCAAGTTGCCTGATTAGATGACTGCTTGTTGGAATCATTTTAGTAAGCGTTCGACAACCTTGACCGTAAGCTAGTGTTCGGTTCTATCAACATGAGATGTTCAGTATCCATATGCGCATTTATAAAGTACGTTTGATCTGGTGAACTGATATGTCAGTTATTTCACCGAGAACGGTTAACACGCGTTGTTTCTTTTGAATGACAGTTGTAAATTCACTATTTTCTGGGAATAGCGGGTGGTGGATTACTTTGCTCCTTATTTTTGTGTTGAAGTTTCTTATAAATCTTTTCGGACAAACGTCTGCTGTAAGTCATCATCTATGATATCATTGGTGCAAGGTCAGCTTGCCCGGTCAAACAGTGTGCGCACCAATTATTTTCCGTCTTCCACTGAAACAAAGCTGTCAGAGTGTAAGCATTGGCCGGCCCACATATTTTTCTGATAGATAACGCATTCATACAGATTGAACACGACCCACAATTGATCGCAGCTGTCGCATTCTCATAGACTATCCAGTCGGTCCCTTTTCGAAAAGAAGCACTAGACTCGAGTTTCGCTCTCATTAGAGCTCGTCAGTAGTGCATATCATCGTCACTGCCGGGACTTGAACCACGGACATTCAGTTCATGAGGCAACCGTGTTTACCACTGCGCCATTGACCTCACATTAGGTACGCCCGACTTATATGTGAACACTCAACCACTTTCGCTCGTGAGTAATGATCAGGTTGCCGCTTGCTGCGCTGAAGCATGGTGTTTCTGCCGCTGGTTCGAATCCAGCTGAAGCATTGATTTTTCACATTTGAATCTCATCTAAAAATCTTAAATCTGCCAAACTACTTATTAGTTGTAAGTTGTCAAAAATGGCGTAGCGAACAAACTTGTTTTGTGTTATTTATCCTCAGGCCAATTGCATAACATTTATTTAAAACAAAGTTGTCAAAACGAAACGAACAAAAAAAGTAGCAACTTCATGTGAGTTCACACACGTCATAAGCACACACGGATACAACGTTTCGATACGATTATGTCATAGTTGTATGTGCAATCGCGTAGTGCGACTCAATGTATCGGAACATACTTGACTGTATCGTTGATGCGGGTTAGAAGAATTGTTTGCTCGTATGTTGAAATTTTACATCATACCCATCTCGTTTCCTGTGCTTATCTAACTGAGTACATTTTCATTTCGATTACTCTATCATGTAGCACTGCTTATCTGGAGTATTCGTGTGATGTCAATGGTGCTATCGTGTAACCCAGTCTACTTTCGGAAAAAGCCGTGACTAGAGAGTTCATCCGATGCGTATACGAACACAGCATTTGTTTACGGTATTCACCAGAAAGAGGTTATTTAACACAAAAATAAAAGGAAACATTGCATGTTAAGGGTAGTTTTGTTGATATATGCTATATTTCCATACCTGCGTAATACTCAGCCCATTTCTGTTTCTTTCATTTGCGTTAATAGACTGCTACCGAAACCTCCTCTTTTCAAATATGTGATATAGTTCCTGTCATGCCTAATGTGGGAATGCGACAGCTTCTATCAATTCTGGGTGATGTTCAATTTATATGAAAGTCAAAGTCCCCTACTACTCATCAGTAATTCATGTCAATATGTTATAGAATAATACACACAAAACGTTGGTATCAAAAACAGCCGGGTAATTTCTAAAATCTAGTTCTATTTGGAATGGAGTTATTTAAATGAACAGTTATCGTTAATGGTTGTGAACCAAAGATAACAATTGACAAAACCATTAAACAAGTCGATAAGCGAACAATAGGTGAACTACAACCACTGTGGAAGATAAACAGTACAGGACTCATCATTTCTGATGAATAACAAATTCCATGGACATAATGGAAGCTAAGTCCCCAATCATACTCATCGGCATTCATTGGATTCTAGAACGGTATCTGTAACGAGCCTAAAACGTTGATTGGATAGTGAAGTTCAGCTTGCAGCAATTGAGCTTAACTGAGTTGTCAAAATTCCCTTTCACTGCATATATGCTATATACCTGTAGAAGCGGCTTGGTTACTGTGACGCCGCAGGTGGTTAGTTTGCTTTTACGAGTGGACCATAGCCAAAAATGAACTGCTTCCATTGCATCACAAGTCTGTCTACCTCCCATTTATAGCTGGCCTGTTGCCAAGGCAATATGTCCTGACACTTGGCCACGGGGGCACACTTGTGCTTCCGTTGATGCGAACCAGCTGTCGGACATGTGCGGACATAGTCCAGTTGGCACAATGTATCCCCTACTTGGACACTAGAACGGATAGCCACTTAGCAGTTTAATAAGTCTCATACGTTGACAATACACGAGACCTAACAAATTTATCAACAGTACCGATTACGCCTATATGGTTCATACTTGTGTTCATTTAAGCTGGGAGCATGGGGTTTGATGTCGCATACTGTCAACGCAAATCATCGTTGAATATCACAGGAAAAAGAGACCTGGAGTGCGTTTAGAAAAGGATTATTTAAAACAGAATCTTATGAACATACACAATAGCCAGATCTAATCAGAACACTCATAGGGCTAGTGCAGTTGAGCCTTGACCTCCGGATTCAATATACATTCTTGTATTCCGGGCAAAACTTACTGGTCTATGTTAAGTTAACCCGGACATGCCCTTGTCACTGCTCGATAAGTGTGGACGCAGAGTGTCAGCAACTTCTAATAACTGTACATTTCCGAGGATCAAAATACCACGTAGGTTCTAAACGACAAAAGCTTCATTGTTGCCTTTGGTTTCTCGTTGATTTGTACAAAAATTTACGCGTATTCATCCGGACTGTTGATCATAGATAGATCGACTTGTTGAGATTTGAGAAACGGCTTTTTTTGTTACCAAGCGAGTAATCATTCAACCAGGGTTTATTCGCCATAAATGGACAACATGGGATAACCTGTTGTCAGCTATGTCCACTTTCATTTTCTGGATCACTCAGGGAGTTTAGGTAACGCATCCGTTCGAGATGTTCTGCAACCACGTAAGAATTGGGTACGTTGGAAAGGGGGTCCTTCGGAGAGAGGTCGAATGAAACCAAAAGCCCTTATTTAATAAGTATGATGTGTTTAACGGGGTAACTCCATCCTTTGCGCACACAGAACATAATATTCATGTTGTGTATCATCTTCACAGCAACCCACGTGGATTGTTTCATAGGAGACAAACGAAATCACTGTGGTAGTCCGTATGCTTAAGCAGAAACTAGTTATTCACAGCCTGTTTCGCTATCAGACCAATTTGAAATTATATTCTTTAAAAGTTAAATTGAGAATGTTTAAACTTATCGGAACGTGTGTATCTTTTGTGCACATTAGCATTTTGATAATCGGACATCTCGCACATTTCCAGAGGGATGGTAGAAATCCCAATAACCAGGTAGAATTTGAAATAAAGTGCAAATACACTGAGTCTGAACATATCGATATAGTTTGCAAACACAGTTTCTCCTTTTTGCTTACACCAATTGATAAGGAACAAATTCAGCTCGTACAGTGACAAGGAGACAACCACTCGACTTTATTCGACTGCTGTTACTTAAAATGTGTTTACGGTTACTGTTTGGGTGGATTAGTTCAATCGATGTGTCTCTTAATAATTGGTAATCGTCGGAAGAATTTTCTCTATCGTATACTGAAGGTAATAGAACGGTTACTGTCTTTGCCTAAAAGACGATCAAGCAGCTTGTGCATTATTCTCAGGCGAGTACATGTGAACGCTTAGCTGTGATCATTCGGTTGGGTTACGTATGAGGTTAGTGGTCTAGTGGGCAACACGGTTGATTCGTTAGCACCTGGACGGAAGTTCATATCCCGGTTTGGATAAGGATATGCACCGGTGATAACCTCCAGGATTAAATAACCTCGAGTCTAGTGAGTTGCTGGAAGTGGCTAGTCGAAACTCTCAACATAATTGCAAAATTGGCAATAGACTGCGAACGGAGTTCAATGTGCATTAAGCAGAAGTTTTACTACCCAGAGGTGAGCAAGATCACTTCGACTTTTAAATGCTCTTCGTACAAATTCCATTCTCCCAGATCAACCGACACAAAGTTGCATGAAATTGAGTGTCCCACAAACCCCACTGATTACCAGCAAGCAAAAGATTCACATGTATTTACACTTCTTTTTTATACTTCAGATCCCGTTGTGGTCAACGTCGCTTTCTAAGCCATTCCATCGATCACGGTTGGACTTGATTCGTTTTTTGTGACCTGTTCGTTGACCCGTACAGTGTATTCGTGTGTTACACACGGTCAACTACTTTTAGGATTGATCGGGTGCACAATGGGGATCAAATGACCACAAAGTCTTCATAAGGAACTAGACCTTAGTTTACTGATGAACACTACCGTTTTAATGTTAAATTACCTACCGAGCAAAATTGTCCGAGTGAGAGCTAGTTATATGGGGAAACATCGTGGAAAACAGGCGAACGTGAGAATTGACATTATAATCTTAGTTGTTTACTATTTTTAACTTTTCTTCTCTGGTTTGTCCATTTTGTACAGCCCTCATTTTTATCCCTCTTCCTTTTTACATTGTACTGTTTCAAGTTAACAAATGTATGGTGTATTTTTTGCCCCGATGTTAAAATGTTGGGGTTATAATGGTCCCTTCAAATGCTGACAGACAAAGATATGCTTTGATACAGCTTTTACACATTGTTTGGATTTAGCCGCATGAACCACCTATCATCATTCTACTGTCTACTTCTACTGTCCCGTATGTTTAAAGAGCTGAAAGATTGTTTAACGTGTTCTATTTTCAGTGATATGTTTGAAAGTGACTCATCTGCATTAGAGTCAGTCGGAGACAAAAACAATATCATGCAACCTCGCACAGGCTGGTAGGTTGTGGAGTGTATAGTACTGATAATAAGATGAGTGGTTCTTAGTACCTTGAAAAACTAAAATAAGTTATCAGTGACCGATTTACGGATAGATCGATGGTGGTAAGGTAGTCTTCGAAATGTTCCACTAAAATGTATGCATCACGACCCCCTCGTACGAATGACACCAGTGGACCGACACTAACAAAAAAAATGTAATCAGCGTCACTGCCCTGGTGATGGACGATGCAGAAAGCATCAACTGCCAGCTATAACAGTGACTGAACATGAACGCTTGGAGCCGTAAAAAATCGTACACATACATCTTGATCTTTGCATGAAATTTACTCGACAGTCCCTCTGTGACACACCTGACGATGGTGAGTGGCGCTAGGTGAAGTTAATCAGAAAATTATTTTTGGACTTCAATAATGGCAAATCTGTAAATATTCCCAAGCTCGTCACTCGTGATAAGATCTGGGCATATTTGTGCGAACCCTCTCTACTTAGGTTTCAGAGTTCGAAATGACCCAAAGTCGGAATGTTGTCTGGAGGACCTGTAAACGCTAAAAATCGACCGGAAAGGTGACAATCATGGCTTTTTCTCTCAAGAAGAAAGTATCTTCACGTTGGATTTGGAAGAAAGCCAGATTGTTGCATTCGTTTGGTATATTGAAATGTGCTTGCCGAAAATGTTTCTGGTCTGTTTAGACAGTGCCTCTAGACAGGATTATACTATTCTTCCTGCAACGTAGTAACAAACCTCTGCATCTGTTGAGACTCACGGTGAAGTCTCAGTCGATTCATATATAGTTTTTATCTAGTACATGTTATGTTCACCTAGCACTGTGTCTTGTGATGTCTATCTTTCTCAAATATGGGTGGTGTACCTAGCATGACAATGTTTCAGGTAGACCAAGTTGGGAGATATTTTTTCCAGAGAAACTCTTTTTTATCCACCAGCAACACAAGCCACTCTTGACGGGAGTTGAGGTGATTTTACTCCCCAACTATTTACTGTGTTTATAACTTATTCAGAACATTGTATACTCATACATTTTCGTTCATGGAACTTTTACAGGAAAAGCTATATTACACTATTCACTGATGGTCAGAGAAGTTAGAAATTAGTTTTTCTGGCGAAACAAGTCTTTCCAAACAAGCATCCTTGATTAGGACTTAACCCTTATTCACCCTTAACCTAACCTCAATCAAATTACATCACATCGATGGTTCTGTGGCTGCCACCGCTAACATCCTCACATAGACTAAACCTAGCCCTCATCAACGCTGGTCAGAATTATTTACAGTCATGATGACTTGATTAAGCAATAGCTGATTGTTTCAGTAAGTTCATTTACAACCTTATATTTTCATACAATTTTATGTTTTACTAAACTTCATGGACCTGTGTTCTGTTAACTTCGGTCCAGTGCGCTAATTTTATTGAGGCGCTCCAAAAGGTCAAGTGGCGACGAACAAGACGCAGGTGTTAGCTTCTCGATGAAGCATTGACCTATACAACGCAATCAATTATGCTTCCACATAATAACAGCTACAGTCCAATGAGCATAATAATAGAATGGGGACTGAACTAGGTGAACAATTACGGAAAATTAGACGTCTGTCTTTATCATACTCAAATATCCGAAGGTTGAATACACCCAATATGATTTTAATATTCATGAGGGGTTGGAGATACCGCAAAAATGTAGGTCTGCTTTTGTCACAATTTTATCCGTATGGATAAAGGGAAAGTGGATTGTTTGGAATAGAGTGTTTAATTATACAGTTGAGTTCAATAATGTCTTCTAGGTTCTAGCAGCGATTGACGCAATACTACCTGGTGTGTCTCCGGATGGTCGGTCGGAAAACGGCATGCCACGATGATTAATTATGAGGTGAGGGATGGTGTTACTAGTACATGCTACTGTAAGTAGTAACAAGAAAACACTTAACTACTGCCAGCCAATTGTCCAGTAAGCTACCGTACTGTTACCATGGAGAAACTGCCGTTAGCCACCACCACTATCTGAGGTATGTAAATCATGGATCATTTTTGAACTGGTTGACAGTTGCATCCGTTAAGTGGTCCTCAAGTACTGCGGTGGTCCCGAGGATTCATTTTGTTGCTTCGTTAACTTGAATACAATAGGTCTTCTAATTTGTTTTTACCGGAATCGTGTCTGAGATCCTGCCACAAACACAAAATAAGCAATGACAACTGTAAATTGGATTCACTCATAACTAATCATCCCAAGACTAAATGTTCTTCGGTGATCGTTCACCGCCAGTAATAACTGTTGTCACCAGTGCGACTCAACAAATAGTTATTTCATAAACCATACAAATTAGTGAAAATTTCCCCAACATCACTATGCATTTTCAACGTAGCACCGATCAAGTATGGGCGATTCCTAGTGTCATCAACGGTTCTATCTGCTACAGCAAATATATGTGGTTCTAACAGGTTTAGCTAAACAGGACTTTGGCAGTGTATCACTGATTATGCAATGTTGTACAACGTCGACCGTATAACTTAACAGATTCTGTTTTGAGTATTACACCGACCAGGGCATTAGATTTGAGTTCATTTGTGTTATCTTAACTTGTGACCTACTTATTCCTACCTACACAATCCTTCTGATGACTTTCGTTAGCTCGACCTGTTGACAGTGATAGTCACACCAAAGGATGAGCAAGAAACAAACAAGTGGCAAAGGTCTCTTCTAAACTGATGCTGATTCTAAAACAAACTCTGCCACTGACAACTTGGTCACTAACCTACGAGCTATGTAAACATAACCGCACACCACCCTTCGACCCTAAAAAGGTCAAGAGAGTCAAGCGTGATAAGCGCTGTCATCAAAACGGTACACTCTGTTGTCTGCACCACTAGAGGTTGATGATTGTTTTGAGAAACATTTCCCAAGTCACCTGACCTCATGTCCTACTCTTCGAATATCACACACTTTTCTGATAATCAGTTTTCCTGTTACTGTGTTTGAGCTGCTCTCTCTGGGAGCGTGCATGCACGCACACCCGCCTGCACACTTTGGTAGCCCAGGGCAATAAACAATAAATCACGATTCATAAAATAACTGTTTGTCAAACCGGTGTATCCCGACAACCCTAGCAACTGGTGCTTTGGAAAAAGGCGACCGAGCTGATTGATTGCTGAATGCGTCGTCACCCTGTGTTCACTGTTTTGTCATGATTATCTTATTGAAGCAGTGCTGTCGAAGCAGTTAATAAACCAGTCTCAACAACAACAACAACAACTGGTCCAGACATTGTTGACTTCAGTACGCAACTTGCGGTGGCAAAAATCAATAATGGATGTGCTCTGACAGAAGACCAAATGGCAAGATCTCACGGACAAACTGAGTTAATTTAACCATCAACAAAAGTCCAGCATGCTTCCAATTATCCGTTTAAGAAATACACACTGAACGTTCACATTTAGTTGGAGTTTTGCATTTCTAGGTATACGTTTCAGACAATTCCTTTTGATAATTCGGCCGTGACTAACATGAGATCCGTGTCGCAGTGGGCAGTACGATTACCTAATAGATACGACGTCCGGAGTTCAAATTCCAATTGAAGATGAGGTTCAACAGCGGTGAAACTATAGTACAGTGTTTCTTTCTAGGGGGGGGGGCGGTTGGTGGAAGACTTCTAGCCAATTACTAACGCTACACTCAACCTAAACGTTTGTTCGCTTTGTATCACCAAAATCCCCAACTTATCAACAGGTTGAGAGATGAGAACTATAAACCGACTGCGGCCGAATTTACTACCTCATCATCGATAATTCCGTCAGCAATTTTATACTGTTATCATAGCATGGTCTACGTAGCAGGAAAGTGCGATATGAACAGACATACTGTAGTGACCTGGAGATAACCTCGGTCTGCCTGCGGAACGATGTGTAATATTCTTATTCAAGTCATAGTTGACACTGTACATAAGATCGTAAGGATCTTTGTCTACCGTCTGTTTACTGCATGCCATCACGTTTGTTTGCTTACACGCTTGTCGACCTATACACACCAGTGGCGCTATACACACTTCCGGCTTGCCTGCGCGCTCGACGGTCGGATCCTCAACCTCTCTAGCTGCATTCGCGTATCAGTGTCGTTTAGCAGTGGTGGAGACCTATTGTAATTATTGTATAATATACGTTCGGTCTCCTGCAATTTTTCGTATTCGCGTCTGGTATTCGTTGCGTATGCCTTAGAATGCCTTAACTTAGTACATGTACATACTAATGTACTATTAGGATTTTTGATTAAATCCTTTGATTCAAGAGACTAGATTGTGCAGGTCTATAGTAAATTTTATTTTTCCGGCTTCACTGTAACATCTGTAAGCTCGGAGGCCTGTGGTTTGACAGATCTCTATCAAGTGGTGTATCGGACATAAATAATTCTCGGTATTGCCCCAATATAGTCCCGTTCTGTCTAGCGAATCACCCAAGCCGAATCTCTTTGTTGTGGAGTTTAGTTGCATGCTAGGTTATTAATACCTGTTCGGATTGACTATGAAAGTAATTTAACTGGGTCAGTCTTGTGCA
>JTDE01000336.1:126284-165325 GCA_014338405.1 Paragonimus skrjabini miyazakii
GTGAAACGGACATAACGAGATATGGTTACAAAGTCGTCTGTAAAATATTTAGTGGCTATATATTGCAATTGTATGTTGTATCTCCTACGGTTGCTTCAGAAAATATGACTGAATATCACAAAGTAGTTCTCCAAAACTGTTCCGTAGAGTATTCCGTTGTTCATTGTATGCAACCAAAATCCACGCGAAAACAATAGTTAACAGGATAAACTGACTTTATAGATCAAATATTGGCTTTTAGGATGCTTTTTGAAATAGTGTAAATGCTTACGATTTGGAACAGGGGATACACTATACCTGGATGCAGCACTGTAATCACCTTCCTGGCTATATCAGTACTTTGGTTTCATTACGGTCATTTTAATTACGTAGTACACTGAAAATATACACATCGTGCTCAAATGCTGCATGTTAAATCAAATGAGTGGTTTAAACAAACAATGTGTTCATCTATCCATAGTGGCTGTGAAATACTTGCACTCCCAACGATTAACTGGATGCTGTTAGCTTCGTAACGAATTATCGACAAGCACTAGGAGCGTAAGTTAGAAGGATTCACACGAACATCCCCTGACTGTCCGCTTCCTGTTCTAAATGCATTAGACAAACTAACATTTTATACATACGAATCAAAAACTTTTGTGGTTCACGCCAAGCTTCTTGTTCATCAAACTTCATTCCAAGTGGTGCCCGCAGACTCTCTATGGCCTACCGAACAGGAAAGTTCCTTTCCAACATGACAAGCTCATTAAGTTTAACACTAGGGTCGGACCACGGGGTCAACAGGTTGTGAAAACCTGACTTGTTGGTGACTAGCCACAAACTGGAATGCCTTTTATTACGAAGCTGTTAGTTTTTGGTGTTCATTTATAAGCCTATACTCTACGATCAATTTCTAGCCTCATTCAATGTAAACGACAGAAATAACCAAACAATACCGAACTTCAGCCATTTACGTAAGCCCGGAACAAAGTGTATTATTTTAGCGTTCCGAATTAAAAAGGACGAATGTCTGCCATTGGCATCTATACATACGGATATTTTCGAGGGGTGAAAACAGCCTTGAACACTCTCGGAATAATTTGGGCAATATTCCACTCCGAGATGTTTCCCACTATATCCGATTCCATAAATCTGCCCACATCTGAAAACCAACATATATGCCTGTCGGCCTTATCTTAAAAAAAGGTTGTCACTTATTGAAAGTATTAAGAGACGAGTCATTAGAAAAAATATGGGGCTTAGGAAAATCCTTTATCCAGAAATAAGTCAGTTCCCACTGAACTACAGCCACCTCAGAGGAAACCCACTTTTCATCCACATAATGCTCCGCACCCCGGGGCACTCAATGGCACAAATCCCATTGAACAAGCACGAACGTCTAAGGAGACATTCGCTGAGATTTGGTCATGAAATCTTCCGTATATTTTGTATACATAACAGTTTTACATTTAAGATCTTTTCATACTGGAGTGCAGTGCCTAACTGTGTGATCACGGTTGAATCATTTCAGAGTTTTATAACATTTTACTCGATTGACACAAATGTGAGAGGCTGGTTGCGCTGCACGTCTCCTAACCGCCATTCTAGCTTAATCCCACAGATCATCAATGCGCCTATCTGAGGGAATGTTGTCTCACAGTATTTCCATGTTTGTTGTTAACGTAATTGCATGCCATCATGTTCATTGAAGTTATCTTTTATTTAAATCTACCCACTTTTTCTTCACACCCATAAATCGTGCAGCACCATTTTTCACAGACAAACATGAGGACAGAAACGCACAAGCACAGCACCTTCTGCTTCCTGAAACAGCGTATAAACCTATGAGGTTGCCATCTTTTTCTTAAGGGAATCACGTGCTACACAATGGGAAATTGTCAGCTCATGCGTTTTCCAGTGTTAGTCTCTTGCTAAACACGGTCGCTTACAGATAAAGTGACAACTGTGATGGTAACCGAGATCTGAAGTAAAAGAGGGGATTGGGTAATGTGAACGGCATCTGGGTTGGAATCAATCTTAGTTCATCTACCATCTGGTCAAGTGGGAAATCAGAGTGGTGTCAAAATGAACAGCGAAAATGATATTTGAACTGAAAACTGAAAGTGGCCAACTGGTAGGTCTTATTTGTAATGAATGAGCAACTGATCACAACAGATGACCAATTGGCCTTTGTTCACATTTTACGTAGATTGTTACTGCGTGTTAAGCAGTTCACTCAGCTACTGGATTTTGCTCGGAAACTATGTGCTGTTAAGCGTGTCCTTAGAGTTGGACATATTTCTTCATCAGATCTTTGCATTGAGTTCGATGCATAAGATACTCATGGATGGCTGTGAACATTCTGCAAGCTGATTGGATTGCATACTATTGCAATGTGTTGTAGTGTGTTCCGTTGCATGGTACTGTTTGGTAGTGTACTGTGTTGTTATACACTATATTACATTGCAATATACGGTATTGTGTTGTATTGCATTCTGTTGCACTGTAATATATTGTATTATACAGTAACTGCTTTTTCCCAAAACTAGCGGGGAGAGTCGAGTATTACAGTTCAATCGTAACAATAATTAGTGAGAAAGAAAAACCGCTTGTCTACTCACTTTATACGGATCATTTATTGCTCCTCACTCTTGGTGGCGGTTCATACTAATTTTAACAACTGTTCATTCTGAAACAAATACCTTCTGTGAAACATATTTTCATTACAAGATAAAAATCACAGCGAAAATAAGTTTTGACACGTAGCCGAACGTTTGTCATTTTGACTCCAAATCTTGCGATCACTTTGCTTGTCAAATGGTTTTGGGTTTCCCACCGTTATCGTACTCATTTTGCCGACCGTGTTTTGCTTTCTACTGATCAACAAACTAATTCTAGGTATCATTCTGTCACATGTCTGTGTGGTAATTTCACGTACATACTTAATCGGTCACTTCATATGTAACCGGCTGCATTATTATGGTAAAGAGAACGAAAAAAGAGAACGAAAAAAGGAAGGAGGGGAAATCGGGCAAAAAGCGTCATGTGACCACTTACAATATAATCGTTTCGCAGATTCTTTGAAATCAACCATATCTCTTCGTAAGTTTATTTTGCAACCTCTGTATTACTAGAAATGCATTTTTGTCCGTTGTTTGATCTTACAGTGTTTCCGTTGTTCGTTGTTCTGGTTTTTATGTAATTCATTCTGTTTCTTGTACATTACATAGGGTTTGTGGGTGATGAGTGCACGAATTGATAGTCCATGGTTCTTGTCTTCCGATTTGTCTTTCCTAGTCGATCAAAACGACTGACTTCTGCGTGTCACAAAAAAGTCACAAACGGTCAGATGTTTTTTTGGTGTAATTTACCGTACTTGTCTCAACATAATTTCAATATCCCCGAAAGTGAAGGTGTTCTATGTCAGATTACCAGCATCTGCTGATTTAAATCTAGAGTAGAACAGCGCTAACTTGGACACTTATTTACTGTGATATAACAAACTTGATCTAAGCTTACCATAGAATCTGTAATAATACACCATTATACGGAGTCTATCGGGACATCTGAAACCCTCTTGATTCGGTGGAACAAAACACACCTATTGAAAGTTTGCTCAGATCAAACTGGTTCTGAATTTAAATGACTAACAAATAACAAGATATGTAACTTACAGCAAATAAACACTTGTAAATGTCAACGAATAATGCGATTACTTATCCAATAAGCAAGGAAGGGTCCGAGAAAGAGTTCATACATAACACGGCAATGTGAAAACGCGAGAAATGAGTAGTTAGTAGTCAATCCATTCAATGTATGGGGACTTATAATGGAGTACATACAAACAGTGGTTCTGCCAGTTAGACCAATCGCCACATGAAATCGATATCCTGTGAAATTGTTTTTTATTGTCTAGTGGTGCAGCGCATTGTGTGAAGGCTTGTTGGTATCCCTTTACAGATAGCCTCTTAACAGGGTGCCCATTTCATATGTTGTAATCAAAAGGTGATTTTATTGCTTCTGTTCAGCACCGACATCTAATTTCAAAAGGACTCAATGGGTAGGAATAGAAGCAGAATAAATTACACTAGCTCAACAAGTGTGTGAACTCGGTCCTAAGGACGTCAATTCATTTCCTCTGTTCATTTATAATGGTTTGGATAAGTGCATTTGAGATAAGGTTCAATATGGAGCGAAGATTATCGTCTACTTGGACACATTTAAGTGGTGGCATACCGTACATTGGTATCCTACATGATAAAATCCCCTTCAGTTTATTGACGAAAGACAGTAAGTCTTCTCACGTCCATATGAAATGTAGTCAGAAAGTTAGCACCGAAAAGGCAGTGATTAATTACTAACAGTTTAAGAATAGCTAGCAGTTCCACATCAAATAACTGTAGTTTCTAGATTTACACTGAGTTCCTGCTTAATTCCCGGACAGTCTGTACAGTCTAGAACAACTTATCTTGCGGTATGTGTTCTTTAATTGAATACACGACTGTCATTGTATAAATTAGTGTTCTAAATTAAATTTTAGCGACATTCCTTCTAGTGTCTGAACACCTTGCACACTTAGGTGTTTCAATTCGGGCAGAACCATACTTCCCGATCTAACCAGATTGCCGGACAACACATAATCACCGGAATACTTTGGCACATGTTGATTACAGACTCATTATAACGTCAACTTGAACGACCCATTCGATTCGAATCGGACCGAGCCGTTTGCCAGATACGGTGTAAATGATAAACAGAACAGCATGTGGCCGGAATTCCAAACATATGTCGAACCCTTTATCCAGACCCTTCGGCGTTGTCTATTCCCTCAGGCACTATCACGTGGTAACAGACTACCACTTGGTCGAAATCTGGGCCAGATGCAAGCAGCTCAGTGCTTGTTGCTTGTCGTTCCCATATTTTACCACGTACGCCACGGATACAACCCCTAAATTAAGATTTTGGTTTGAAAATGAACGGAATTCGGCGAACAAACGGTTTTGTTTGTTACATACACCCACAAAGCATACACGAACATCACATACTTATTTGTCGTTATCGGAATCTATTGCGTCAGGCTGAAACAGTCGAAGGCTAGTGCAACACTGTTGTCCTGTTAACGGGAGTCAAATATTATACCGTCGATACATAAAGTTGCCCACATTTTAATAGTACACGCAAGCAGTTATTATAAAGGCAGATACATCTATTGCTTTGCTAAAGTGAAAACTTTCTACTCTGTTATCCTTGTGCTAGAAAGACGAATGGACAGTGGCTACTCCAATACTGTGGGTCAGTCCCTGGTTAGTAACCCATGCTCGTAATAATCATCTATGATAACTTTTTGTCGGGCTTACTTACAATTTATCCTTCATGCCCAGTCCGTTGTCTTTTCGGGCCAGATTTTCACCTACGATTTAACAGTGATATAGGGCTATTGTCATTCGACTTGTTTCAAGTGTGTTAGACTCAAGCAACAGGATAACACTAGTGCAGTTCAAAAAGTTAATGTTCCGGCCCGGACGATTAACTAGACGTTTTATTCCGACAAATGGAAAATACGGTGATATTAAAGGTTCCCGGAACATTTATCACTCCAACAATTGATCATATTTGGAACATTCATTGCCACTCTGCAAGGAACTTGTTCATTCAATTAATCGAGAAGGGATGGGACAGAAGTATTCTGATCATACCATGCAATTGGAACACCACCGACTTAAAGAGCTGAGATCGTATGGTGATGAAAACAGATTTAAACACCTTTGAAGACACAGTCAGGATCCATGACTATTCGCAGTCTCTCGGGCAGCTATAAACCTCTTGATTTGAGGCAGAACAAGACAAAATATTGAAGGTTTACTTGGATAAAACTGGTTCTGTACATAAATAAATAATGATTACCATAGTATACAACTTAAACCAAGTGAACTGTGAGCTCGGAATTTAACCGTCAGCAAGTATCAGTCAATAATGCGGTGACGTAAGCAATTCACTGAGGCGGTACAAAATAAACAAGAAGGAGAGTTCAAGCGAGAGTTCACAGTACCTATTCAGAGTATGTTACGTGCAACAGTGTGAGAAACGTTTGACCAGTAGTTAATGTAATCAACAATGGGGATATGTGTGGATGACCTACAGTAAGATAGTTCGACAAATGGGGTGTAGGTATGTATGGGAGCAATTGAGATTGAGGTTGTGCAGACGAGCAGTCGTGTAGCGTGGCCATAGAGTCGCGGGACCGTGTGTGAAGGTTCGGTGGTTCCAGCCTCCCGGCGATCGCACCCCCAGTTTCATCCACAGTAGTCGGAACATAAATGTCGTCGAGTCTGGCCGGAATAAACAACCTTGTTCTCGTCGCGTACATCTGAAAGAGTAAATGTCTCGTTTTCTCTTAGTAGAGGTTCTGAGTATGATAGGCAAAGTCATACCATAATTAATAGGATTATCGTCCGTGAATATCACCTGAATATTGTTGCCATCCTACAGAAAGCTTCGGCCTCGGCAGACTTTACTAAGTTTACCTATGCAAGCAGTGCTCATTTTCGACAAGGCTTCAATACATGAACGGGCACCAACTGATATAGGATAATGCATTTATCACTCTAAAATCCGTTCTTCAGTCGGACTGAGGTAGCTTTTGGCGATCTTAAAGCTGTGAGTAAAAATTGGGTTCGAATAACGAAAGCCTGATGTTGAACGTACCGGAAGGGGCCACAGTCAAGAATTATGGGTACGCCCAATTACTGTTTTTGTAAGCCTGCGTCTCAGGGAATCACACCAGTTGATTGAACGCTTTGAGATCGCCCGGAGTTTCTGTTTGTTTCAAAGAGTTGGCATATTTACACTTGTAATCTATTTAAAAATACTTATGTGCTACTTGTGCGTATCCCTAAGTTTTTACACAAATACTGGTGGACAGAATGAAGTGAAGCAAACGACGTGTGCTTCAATGATGGACCAGGTAAGGATAGGAGTTTATCGAGTACGATGTGAGTACGACACAGCCAGTTATATATGTAAAACTTGCAAATTAGGATCGTCAGCAGAGTAAAGCATGATTTGATGGTAATTACCATCAAGGTGACCGATAGTATTATTCCTCTTACCAACTCGCTACCCCAATTCAAATCTGGTAACTAACGCAATGGTAAAGACTTCTCGAAGACGGATGTCAAAAGTCCAAACAACTAACTGGAAAATTGTGAAATTTTAGCCCCACATCTCTGCGAAACCGAAGAACGACGGGGGCGTAGATGATTAACTCATGATTACGGATGATGAGAAATTTGTTGAACGGCGGAAATTTGCGATTTTGTTTGATAACACTGGTTAGAAGTCAAAACGCTACCGGGTTATTTTTTCCATTGCATAATCAATTTTGCCTCATTATAGTTGGCGTGTTTGATAGTGGAACTCAAGTTAATCATCACTCCTATTCCGGACGCACGTGACTGACTGTCGGTGCATGCAGGCCCTCTTAGGTGAGTCATGTGATCAGCTCCCTAAATAAAGTTGAACTCCACATTTTTTGCATTAGCTTAACGGTTCCTGCCCACCTGACAGATGGTCATCCAGACTCTTAATTGTACAGCTTCTGGTTGTTAAACCAACATGACATGATTCTAAGTTATGTATTTGTTCCACATTTCAATTAGTCTATCCTGCTCTTTGAACAGTTCTGGGGATTGGTAACTACAGTATCAAGACAGTCTTAAAAATACGCCTTGTAGAAACACCCCGACAGTTGTTAGGTTTAAACCGGTCATTGCTTCCGTTGTTATACGATGCATTTCGGTGCTAAATCGTACCCTTAAAATTGAACCACCGTTGAGGTGGCCGGAAAAGCTTTGCTACTTTTCAGTCACCTGATGACGACCAGCTGCAAACCAGTAACCGAGAAACAACTGCATTCATACTGGTACCCCTTGAAGCGGTAGTGGATTGACGCAGCTTTCTTTAATCGCAGATTGATACCCAGCAAAACTTTTATCCGCTTAGTTACGTGATATAAACAGCGGGGCACATCACCGAAACCGTCGGGGGATTCCTCCAGAAGAATAATCTGGCTGGACAACAAGCAGAAAGGCATGAATATGACCAGTTCCCTTCCAAGGTTACTAGTAGCATATTTTAGGTAATACACACTATTAATAGTGGTTGTTGGTCATTTTCAAAACCGGAGGTGATTACTCCAGAAGAACAAAACCCTGCCCCACATGACTTTCAAAATAGAACGCAGAACACGTTCATGGTTCTCCCATGTAACGCACTGTACTGCATAGCTAACCTGACCAATATAATATGAGAATGTGACATTTGTGATCAACTACGGGGCCTTATTTATATAAGTTAAAAATCCCCACTACTCACCAGTAATATGATAACATGAAACTGTATAATTTTAGCAACACAAATTTGCATTTTTTTACATTATAGCACAAATTACTCGATTGTTAACTTGCGATATAAGTTTTCATTATATGCGCACATATATATCTAATACTAACGGATGTACGTAATACGTACACCATTATAAGCAGTAAACAAAACTGAGTCAGGCTACAACGGCTCAGTCCTACTCTGCCAACATTCACATATATTTCCTGTCTTCCGTAAAACCTAACGATGTAGTTACTGCCCCCAGCACTTGCAGGGACAGGGTCCCCTTCGTTTGTATTCATTTTGCTAGCGGGACAGTCTGCGCTTAATCGGGTAGCGTGTCTGATTTTTCTCACTTTTCTGACCACGCGACTATAGTCCAAAATTGGGATCAACCGATGATTGGTGAATGCACTACCGGTACAACTGCGATTGGTTAGAACAGACAAAAGTGTTCTTATAGCTAAAGCGGAGGTAGGTGGGGAAGGCAGTGGTGCATCCGACACATCGACTAGTTGGCCAACCACATGTATCGGTACAGTTGAATCTAGTTACAACTTCCCTCCTCCCCGCATGTCTGATTTCGAGTTGGGGAGAGAATATAATGGTCAAGTTTCGGTCACTTATAACAGACAGACGTTCGAATCTTCAACAATCGCGATACTGAACAAGTGAATTCACAAAACACCTGGGAAAATGATATGGAACCGGTGAGTCTCTCATGTCCCAATAAGTTATCAAATTCCAGTTGTCAAACAAAGAGACGTCTTTAAACACATTTAGACCAACACCATTAATAATACATACTAAGATTCATACTAGGCCGTACTATACTGAATAACTGATGTCATTGTTGCACTGTGAAAGACGTGTAATTGACAGTTTGCCCCATTTATTTTTTAGAGTCCCAAAAACGTCAATGCTGTTTACTTCACAAGCGTCACATACTGAAATTATAAGCAGACTTCTACTTGTAGCTGATGAACTGAATGATGACACACGTCACTCCCGAGAACGCTGGTCAGGGGATATGCCGAAGGGAGAAAGAAATATTCGTAGCGGTACAATTTTATCGGCGTCTCGAGTAAGCAATTCATTATTTCAACTTGTGACTGGGGCCTTTCTGTCAACTGCTTATCTGCCGATTACCTGTTTTTGAATGGTTTATTTTCCGTGAAGAAACCACACACAAGCGAAATGAGACAGTATTTTTGCTAGTAATAGTTTTCTTATCTAAAATCATAAATCTGCCAAACTACTTACTAGTAATAGTTTTCTTGTCTGCTTTTCCTCTTTTCAGGCATTGATACTCGGATTTCTCTTTGGAACGTTAGTGCTACGTTTGAGTCGATGAATGCAACTATAACGGATGAATTGAGATGATCTCTTGATGTGTTACGGTCTATCTGGTGTGCATGAATCAGCTACTTCTGAGAAAGTTCAAAAATGACCAACCAGACGTGTGGTACCCATCGTGTAGCACAAAACGAGACGACTCCAAAGCAAGCAAAGTGAGATCAAATCGAGCGGTGATACGCAGAGTTCAAGATGAATTCAACAGGGCAATGTATCGTGAGCAAGTTATACTAACTATCATGATTAGATCACCATAATCTGTATCTATTTCGGTCTCTAAATATTAATCATTTTACGATCTAACTTGTTTCTTCTCTTATCTGATCAATGCGCGGGGCCTAAACAAAGACAAAGCCACCATATTTCATATGGAGTTTATATAACATGTGTTACCCCACTAAGAGTTCAAACATACATAGGCTTGTTAATATGGCCTGCATTTGTCACATATATGTAAAGTTACCTAAAACATTGTCACTGACGAAAAAGATATCGCAACGGTTACATTAAGTGTTAACTTTGTTTGTTAACTATACATATGGATGTTGTCACAAGTCAGCTGTTCAGTAGTATGTATGGAAAAGATAAATCCATTGATATATAATAGAATCTAATCTTTTAAAGAACAAGATATATTCAATAATTTTTTCTGTGATATCACAGTTCGGATAGAGAATGTTTTCCGGATCACATGAATCAGTTACAAACCTGGGAATACGCGTTGCATGCAAGCCGCAAGTCGGTGTATGCATATGTACTCATATTGGGTATGGTGGATATATACATGTGTCAAGATTACATCAGCATTTCTAATTGCTATAGCGTGAAAACTCATCCAGAAGAGGAACCGATACAATGAACTGAAATGGTTTTTTCAACAAATATGATTACGATTATGTACAATTTGTTCAGCAATGAGAACATTTCGAGATATTGTTTCTTTAACCGTGTGAGCAAGTACGAGACTATATCAGTCAACAGGGAAGGGCAGAAAGTTAGAAGTTGATGAACTCATGTATCTTGTGCAATTCATTCTGCTCACAATAACGGAGCTAAATAAATTCTCACAGTAGTCTCAATTCTCAACCGCCAGCTATATTGTCCATTCTGAAAGTAATCGTAACATATCTACAGAGGATAATATTTAGCTCACTCATAGATACATCACAGTTCACGGAGTTACCAAACTGGTTCACAGGGCTACAGTGATCTAGCCGTTGAAATCGATATAGTTGCCAATACTTTATGTTTTCCGAGATTATAAAACCAGTAATATACTCAGCAAGGCGATTTATTTAGTGGCTTGAGAATGTTTGGTACTGAGTCAACCGGTACTGAGTTACATGGTGAAAAAAATTAGCTTCCGAAATTAAGCCAGAATTCGCTGAACAGCGTGTGTTCATGTCAACCTGTTGATGACCTACATAACGATCGTCCGCAACACTGTGTAAAATCGATAATAACTTACAGTTGGGTATATGTTGTTATCTAGTCTGATAAGTCAGGAATACAAAAACCTTTTACAAAGTTTCCAAAATCAGCTTATCATTCGAAACATCAAGGTAGTTCAATGGTGAAAGTGCATGCTATCACTCGTTAGATTATAGGTTCCACTCGGGCAACCTGGCAAATCAAAGAACTTGACCTAATCTGGAGAGATTTTACTACATGGAAACATACATCTTCAAATTGATTAGGTTCTCAAGGCCACAACGGAAGTATAAACTGATGAGGCGTATGCAATCACAGGTAAATAAATGAACATTATCTGTTTCCGAATAGTTATCCGATATATTCGGATATTGTTTCCACTTGTTACAAGCATTATTGAGAAACTAGGCAATCCTGCTCAGTTTGACTCATCAACCAGTATGATGTGTACTGCCATAGGAAGCAACGAACACAATTCTCGAAGGCTCGAATTTCATTTTATTCCGTTGGTTTCGTAGTTCGTGGTTAGCACTTTGCAGATGACCTTGTCACGTGAAGAAACTTAGATTCATGCTCTCTATTACACATCCCGTATTCGAACGCGTGGATTAAGTTATACGGTTTTGCAAGCAGTTCACACGGACACCTAATCTCACTATTGAATAACCACACGAGGCCAACATGGAAACTGTACGGACAGAGAAGAATTTTCCTACGTAATTTTATAGTCACTAATTATGGTTGTTTTCATTCGTTAAATTCAAACATTACTGAGCACTGTTTTATGGTTTAGAATCGAGTGGTGTTCAACCGGCAATCGTAAGCTGACTTGGAAATGTGTGGGACCCAATGCTTTCTCATTTCCGTTCCTGGTAAGTTTAAACAAAATAAAACTGTATAGTGTGTAATCTGAAATTTATCAGAATGATAACTTTACCTCAACCAAGTGATTTAGAAAATAACTCGACTTTTCAAATACAATGTCGTTGTTGCATGTGTCAGCCACCACGTTGGTAACGAGTGTGATCACTGACAGTTAAACTCAATTTGAATTAAACACCTGTTCTTATCTGCAATCAATTTTCCATTTTCCATGTAAAAACATTGTTCACAAAACTGTTTTTGTCATGTACATATACACGGACCACTTGCGCAGTCCAACAGAAAGGGCATTAACACACCACACTGGTTGCCATGTGAACTAAAGCCACGCGTCAATTTAGACTAATATGCCAACTTATCAATCAAACATTTGTCATCTCCGGATGGCCGGAATTAGTCGCGCAAAAGGCGCCAGCATGGACCGGAAAATGAAGTGGCATATGAACATAAAAGTGATAAGGATCGGTCACATTTTCAAACTGTTTTGTTGCTGTATTTACTCGTGGCGGAGGTGGAGCTGTCGTCATGGTCCAGGCGGACTGGTCACATATGGTCAAGTCATTGACCTGTGTCCGCTTGACAGCTTTAGGACGGTGATCGCGTGCATGCCATCTTATATTTAATGCACCGCTAGTGCTAGGTGAATCAGGTCAATGAAATACATATACGATATTCTTTCCAGTCGGCCCATTTCGAAAAGGAGCACTAGACTCGAGTTTCGCTCTCATTAGAGCTCGTCAGTAGTGCCTATCATCGCCACAGACGGGACTTGAACCACGGACATGCTGTTCATGAGACAACCGTGTTTACCACTGCGCCATTGACCTCACATTAAGCACGACCGAATTGTGGGTGATGTTCAATCTACATGAAAATCAAAATCCCCTACTACTACTCAACATATACGATACTTAACTCTGGGATTCAGCAAACAACACACGTAGACTACGTTTTTAATAACGTTAATTTGTCAGAATTATACGATTTGCTAAGAATTCCTGATCGGAACACTTCACTGATGTTGTGGACTGGTCAAGATTTTGGATTATGACATTAGCGACACCATCCATGTTAGCTCTTACAGATATACGCTGGCCGACGTGTTTACTAGAGGTTTAATGCTATACGTAACTCAAATTAGCCAGTTTACTTAACAAGCACAAGTAGCGTCGCAAGCAATCTGCTTGACTTGTTCACTGTTTGATTGAAACTAGTTCATCCATCAGTTTGACCATGATTGATCATGAGTAGACAACAGATGATGGCAACTGTAACACCATTGGTTCACATTAAGACCGCTTTAGATACAATTAGAGTGACGCACTCACAGTCACACAGTCGGGTGATCAAAGCTTTATTTCATCTATTGGTCAGGCCAAATTGTTCAGTCTTGATTAGATTTTATCTGCCCAGACGGGTGAGTACAATGACAGGTACTTACAGCCTGTACTGAGTACGAACTTTTCACGACGGTTGTTTGATAATTCCATCAAGTACATATTTCTTCATGGAAGCTCCTAGCAAGTGCGATGGCCTGTCCGGGCTTGAACAGTTTGCACATCAACACCGGAAACAATGACAGCGCACGAACCCTTTATATTAAAACATGAATATATATTCCACTGTTATGAAGGACATTCAATAATAAAGTAATTCATAGTCGTGGTGACTCACCTTGTTCCCAATGCCATCCCCTATCTGTTTTGGGCAGTTGATCTGATTGTACTGTGTTGAATATGGCAGTACTGTGATTCGTAAAAACTACACCATAAAAAGCGAACGTCCTGACAAGTAACATTCAGCAACCATAATGACACATGGAAGGCGACTAAGCCTATTACTAGCACAGCATCGAAACAGAGTAGTGCTGATCGGAAACCAAACAGAAGGAGTTTAACCCTTTAAGTGTCACTAATTCATCTGATAAGTCTTTAAACGGTGTTTCAAATGAATAATTGAGCCATAGCAAAAAACTGTTGCCTGAGGTGGCTAACTCCAAAATTCCAACTGGGAGCATCCAGAGTATGGAAGTTAGGAATCAAGATGTGTACTACTTACAACACAGTACAACGCTAGATTCACAAGTGACTAATAATGCCGGTGTATACGTTCACATATTTAAGATGGCTTAACATTAAGAACAGGTGACAAATCTAGTCAATATCCCCTGGGTGAACAGACAATTTGGCCCATCGCCACACCAAGCTATACTATCAGACACAATTGTGGCTAGTGATCAACTAGTCTACCTAAACTGGAAGCAGCCTGGAGGCTACATTTTCCCCCAATGTGCATAAAACACATCGCATACCTCCAACCCAAGGTGGGACAAGAAAGGATTTATTATTACCGATCTGTAAGGCTATTTTATCAGACACATTGTGCAGCTGACAGGAGCAAAGTTAGTATAGATATAAAGCCCGATGGGTTGTGAATTCTAATCCACAACCCATCGGGCTTCATGTCATAACACGGATTAAAAAACTGCACTAACATGGACGGCAAAGCTTTTCTGAGAAGTTGACTGAGATTGTGTCACGTTATCAACAGCTTACCTTAGTCTTAATCCGATATGTCTGTGTTAAGCCGTATTCTGACAACCTCTTTCTGTCTGCACTCGGGAATGAGTTAATTTTAAAGATGATTTGAAGATTGGAATTCTTACACTTGATAGTATCTCACGACTGTCCATATTCGTGACATCTTTCTATCCGGCGTTATTCAGATTAACGAATAAGATCATGAGTTTGTAACACAAAAGTGGCCGAATCGAATCTCTTTCGTACTCTTAGTATATAATATCAGGCAATGACAAAAATAACTACAATGGAATATCGTTTTGGGAGTCAACATCCCGAAACGGTATCTGACTGACACTCCAAGTCGTTGTTGCCGTTTTTCGATACAGCATGTCGATCTGAGGTGGACCGAATCGACTTGGACTTGTGTGTTTTTAGAAGTCCATGAACAAATGATGTTAACCACTGCATCAAAATGGATTTCCGTGGATCCGGTCCTCCATTGTACAGCAGTCTCATATCATAAAAAAGATTCTTGGTTCAATGTACCATTTGCGTGATTAGATTCAAAAACACGAAAGAATTGGAATACTCGTTTGTGAGTAAACATCTTGGATGATACATCCCTGTTGAGCTACTTGCTCTACCTAATTCATATGTACTGTACAATTATTAAAACCTACACCGGACAAAACTTCATATTGTTGGATTCTAGCCCTACGTTGACGTAGTCCCCCATCAAACCATCTGAAACCAATGAGCTAAGAGAAAAATTAGTTCGACTATGGAGGGCCAGTTTTTGGGAAGGAATATAATGAAATACTATACTCAGAATACCTTAACCCTATAGTCGTAGGCAGTACAAACTGGTAAGCTAAAGTGGACTACGTCCATCCATATTAACAGTGTGTGCACAAGTTACATTTTAATCACATTAACCTCTCCGTCACAAACGATGCTCAAAAGACTGTTGGCTAAGTAGAGAAAGGGTTTTTAGAGTGAAACGAGAAAGTTACGGGCGATTATCATTTTTGATTTCTAGGTCTGTTAAGCAAATAGAACACGTTTATACAGGTATCAATAGAACATTTATGACGTCGTAACAAAATTATTTGTCATAATTTCTCAACATGCAATTACTCTGAACGAAACACACAATCTAACCTGGTAGATATGATTATACAAGTGTACTTTCACATATTCAGAAAGCTTCATCTATAACCGATTCAGCAGTTTTCCACCTATTGATTTCATGACGTAATTTTTACATAAACCTGATCTTCGTAGCCATCACATATTCAGTGCTTTGTATTACTGAGAGACTTGACGCAACCAACAAACTCGTCTTCTGCGCATCGCTATCAGGCTGATCACATTATACTTAGATCACAAATTTCCCGAACTGTTAATTGTTCAGGGGAAATTATAAAAGTTGGAGCCCGATAATCGGTTGTTATTCAATGATCGATGAATCATTCAAAGATAATAGCTTTCTATATTGAGTTGCTTTCTTTAAGCCATTTATTCAATATGGGTAATTTGGTGGTTCAATATTTATCTCTAGAATTATACAGTGGATTTTTCAATATGTGTATGATGAAGCAATTATCATCGTTTATTGTCTGCCTGATGGGCTCGAACACGGATGATTTCAATCACTGTATGTTTTGCGGAGGGGGTTGAATCTTAAAAGATACTTACCCTTGTTATGATCTCCTACCTTGGTGGTTATTTTCATCACAAAGCGATCATAAATTGGATCGCATCTATCTAACCAGTAGACTGTTCTGAAGTTTTGCTAATTTGTTCATCATCAATCTTCGTTAGATTCGAAATATGAAATACCTACCAGCTCACTATATAACTAGATACACTGAACACTCGCTTAGAAACATCACAAAGCAGGTAGGCCCTGAACACATTCCAGTTCATCGCATTTGTCAAGACCTCCTGACTGCAAAAAGCTGAGCGGACCATAAGTGGATGTGTTTGCAGGACAATACATTCAACTAACTTGTAGCGTGTACTCACTGTACGGTTGCCTTCAAGTTGTTTGTTGATCAACATATCCTGAAAAGTCGACTAGACAACTATAGTCATCTCACTGAGTAGATCACGTGGTACCAACCGTGGACTATCTTAGGTAACTGGTATTATTCCATTTGTCCTAAGCATTGTTTTATTTTGCTCACAAATCCTATAAGGAAGTTTACCAACTGAGAAGATTATTCTGGTTCCATTCGTCAGTGACTGTTATCACGTAACATCCAGAATATAGTGCGCACAATGTTTTACGGATCAGCTGCATAACGCAATACAACATTATTTATTGTTATTATTATTATTACAGTCCTCAGTCGCATCATTTGTGGAAATGGTTTAACTGCATATGACATCTAAACATTTTGACGCAGATTGAATCAGTCACTATACTCAGTAATCAATTTCCAGTTCTATCGCTTCTTGAGTTTACCACCCAGAAAGGAATTGTCCATCAGTCTGTGCGCATAGCATTGTTTCTTTAGATTCTAGTTTGCGGGAAATTCATAAGCAGCCCGTCAACATTCCCACACCTTCGTCATAATGTCACATGTGACGGCAACATATGAAGTGTATCTGCCGAACTAGTTGGGGTCGAAACTGTTTAGGCATGTTCACTACTAACGAGTAGAAGTGTTTATGTTATCACTCCGGTCACATCCACACGAACACAGTCTAGTTGTCATGTGCCCTATAAGCACGTGTTGTTAGTAGCCCAGATAGAATACTCCCCGCCACAGTTTCGAACACAAATGTGTGTGGTTTACGTTGTAAGTGACCCCAACTAGACGCAGCTGCATTCAGGACAAAATGTGGAGTTGGGAAGACAACGGGGGATCAGCTTCACCTTCTGAGTTGCGTGTACACACTTGTTTATCTTACAACTTCAGTATGTAACCTATTAGGTCAGAGAGAAAAAAGAGGGCGAAAACTGGTTGTCTACGATTTAATGATCAATAGGCATCGTATAATACTATATTTTACCACATTGTAGTACTTGAATAATATCAATTCGGTCTTTCACATTAGACGTGAACGTCACGTGAATTCCATTCTGATCATCTCTATCGGTTAGGTCAAGGCAGGAAACTAGCCATTTTTGACGTATTCGTTTGTGAGTGATTATAGAAAAACCTATACATTCATTTGCGTGATTGGTTAGCTCAGACCTACGGGTATTAACGACGGGTTAGTTGACTGGATGTTCCCAGTCCATGAATGGTTCAATTGACGAAGGTTTCTGTGAAATGCTATGGGTGCCCAGACATAACTATATGGCTTGCAGAAATATGAACAGAACGACAAGGCATATGTTTTAAACTTCTCTCGCACACATATAAGTGCCTTCATACAATGGGGTAAGCTCATGCTTTTACCATCAGCAGTGCTAGACTGTATATGCATGTTATATAAAAACGCTTACGGATTTTCATACTTAACTTTAAACAACAACTGCCCATAGCAGCCATGAATTGTAGTTGAATTCGAACAGGTACCACTGTTGGTGTATTTACTGAGTTGAGGCGTCAGAATTACCTAGTCTAATTTATCCAGCTACTACACGGGTTAGTAACCTTAGATACATCCTTCTATGACATGAGTGAGAAATATGTGACCCATAGGTCAAACCTCATTAGTTAACTAAAATCATCTGTCCCGCGACCACAACTCAAAGGGTCATACCCACCGGCCCTCATTAAGTCCAAAAATGCATTGCGGTGTCAGATTTAGACAGCTATTTGACCAACTGTTACCTGGTTGGTCAGTCATGCAACTTAGTAATGTGAGATGAACCAACTGGATCATCCATGTAATGACCAGTCTTCTGATAAATCCCTCATGCGTCCCACTATGCGCAGACATATGACGTATACACAAACACGCTCCCGTCAATCGATAGAATGAGCACCGTATGGTGCTAATGATATGTGATCACACCAGCCAAATCAAGGTTGACGTTGATGCTTAATCTATTAAAGAACCAGACAGCTTTGAACTGGAACTTTTTGACATACTGCACTGTGGCCAAAATTACCTTCTTCGGCCTGCAACCTATACGAACTTGATGGATCATACGAAAACTATACCCTGCGGTACTTACACACATATGAGCAACTCAAAGCCGAGGTTTATAGAGAGCAACTATCGAGGACGTTTTAGATCTACCCAAAAACGGTTGATCCCACAATGTTCAAGGAATTTCTCGTGACAAACTACACGCTGGACTATTTTGTTTGTGACTGCATGACGTGAATGTTACTGACTTAACACACTGGCTATAGGTGAACACAACAATCCGTTCACTCACTGAGATGGCACCTGGGCCTTGACCACAGGGAGGCTGCTGAGCACCTCTCAAAGATAAACACAACGGAGATACGAGATAATACGAGTTGGTTCCTAAAACGTTATAGAAATTAATCCTTCACTGAATACAAGTTTAAAGAGTACGTTCTTTGTATGCAGTAGGTGAAAAGTGCTTAGTTTCGCTGTGTGTCAACTTTATGTATGCTGTCCGACAAAAAACGTATCCCCCTAACTATATGTACAGAGAGCAATGCGGATACAAGGGAAGAGGTTGTCTTCTGATAGAAAAAGTTGTGGTGAAAGTCAATTTTACACGGCTGATATTTGTAGAACTGTTAATCTTTTCTGATAAGGCGTCTTACAGGCAATCCCAGATTAGAGTTCTTTTGGGACAACTAGGAAATCACAATAATGTTTTGGAAAACGACTTTTTGTGTGAAACACTTAAAATGTAGTCGACGGGTCTGTAACCTTTTATTTCTGTCCCGAATATGACAAATGATATCAACATGCAAAAAGACGACATTATCAACTGACATCTGGATATTTCACTGACGATTGAATGGTTGCTATAATATGAACACCACTCACCAATTATTGTGGCTTTCACAGTGAAAAACTTGTAAACGTAAAGATTGTATAGTCAACGTTTTGGTTAACTTGGATGTTTGAACATCAGCGCGAAAAAAACGCATTAACCCTTGTTCCTACTAACAAACCAGTTACAAATTGATAGCCGGCAATCTGCGTTCTCAGCGTTAAACGTTGAGGAGTCAGTTACAAGAAACTGGTACGATGTTAAGTATGACTGACCGGAGACAGTAGCGAGCACTTCAACTCATTGGTCTCGGGAACTTGGTTAACTTATGCGATTGGTATTTTATCGTTGTGGTTTTTTTTTGCTAGAACCGTGTAGGTTTTTCTGATGCTCATTCTAGAACTGACACGCCACCGCATTACGATCCCAACCCTCATCTATTCGGTTCAATGAACACAGCTTATCATAAAGCTGTAAACTGAGTCAAATCGCCTAATCGAATTGACAGTCTGAGCTGGACTATATTCATCCAGATTGTTGGAATACCAGCACCGGTTATCCACGACTTTGTTCCTGCTCTAATCGATTCAGCAAACAAGATCAAGAATAAGAAACACAAATACTTTTAAGGGTACTGGACAGTAAAGGGATTAGAGATAGCTCTGTTGTAAGATTAGCATCATTCATCCAGGTGGTTGCACGAGCGTCACCGTACCGTCCGATATGGGATTAGACTATTTTTAATCACATCAATATGAAGAATGTGATCGGAACGACCATGAAAACAGGAAAATGAATACTTGCACTCTACAGGGAGTTTACTCATGATATAGTTTGTCGGTGGCCAACATCTAGCGACTAATGAAGACACGTCCTCACTCCGGTAGTGTAACCCTGTGACTACATGTCCGGACATGCTAAGGTTGTTTCTATTGTAATAGGCAATGAACGGTACATTTTTACCACTACGGACGTCTCGTCCTCCGAGTGAAGATAAATCATGTGCCAACTGCTCCCTCTATGGTTAGAGTTGTTGGATAAACGCCCATTTATTTCCATCACTCAGTCCATCCGAGTCGGTCTAGCTTTGCGACAAGCCGAAAACAACAGTGGCAACAGTGGCAGACGGCCTGACGAAGGTAGACTGACCTAGCAACCAATATGCCCTCGATCGGACTCAGAGATGACGGCGTGTGCGCATGCGCGTGGGGATAAAAAAACACGCGCTCATGCTCACAGCATCAACAACAGCAGCAACCTTGGGCAGGGGAACTGAGTCAAAATGAAATAGAGAACCCTGTCATTAAGACCGCCCACTCCCATGAGTGCGAGAATGACAGTGGTGGTGGTGGTCATTGTCATGAGGATGGAGGAGGAGGAGGTGACACTCAAAACGATAGACACGCAATTAACAAAAGGTCTCTAGCACAAGGATGGACAGACGGAGAGGAAGCGCGATAAAGAGATAACATTTCCGACCTTAGCAACAAGAGATTGGTACAAGAGAGAATGCGAAGAGATATTGACCGGATGTATCCTGAAAGGGAAGCATTTAATTTTCATGTTTTGCAAACATGAGTGTGTCTTCAATGCACATCAAGCATTCGTCAGGTCAAAAATTGGCTTAAACTTCTGACAGATTTTCAGTCCGTGGTGATTGATTGAACTCAAACAGACAGTAGAATTGCGGTTGCTCGTAAGCCAGTGGTTGACAAACTCTAGACCCATGTTTTTATTGAATGGTTGATGTAGAATATTCACAAAAATCGGTTAACTTCCTTCAGAATAGCTATTCTCACAATCATCACAGGAAACATCAAACTAGATCATACGTGAACGGGCTCCGCTGTTTTTAGGTAAATTCACGAATACTATGAACTTAGCTCAAGGTTGACTTCATCGTATACGTTACCTTACGGTACACAACTTCTGAACAATCAGAAAGACTAAATTTGTCATTGGTATTATATGGTGTACAGCTTATAATGAGTCACTTCTAAAAATATTCAATCGATGGTAATCTAACCTGTTAAAACAATTCATTTCATTAATTGTAGCGAAGGATACGGCTGACTGCGTGCGGGTTTCATTTCTTGCCGCAGTGAGGGAAGTTTTTTGGGTCGGCTTTGTTCACGATCCCAACTAATCGTTTTTGTAACCCATAAGTAAAAAAACAAGAGAAGCGTTGATCGTACTATAGTTTATAACAGTGTGACAAAGGAAGCTGGAACTAATGAACGTAGTCAGTTTAGTTAGATGTGCACTCACCGATTAGAAGTTCTCATTCCTTACTTTAGCCCATAAACACTTTTTCAGCTTGGTTTTAGATCCCGATCATCGTTTGTAACAGTTTCTTAGCATAGTTAACCACAATCTATTATAGAATTTTCTCATTTGGAATAAGAGCACCGACATATTATATTACACTCATCATCAGCTGTGAACCGATTGACTGGGTGGAACGAATTCATAATTCTGCGTAAGATGTGGACACAAATGCGATTGTGCACTCATGCTCAGCAGACTTGTGAATGTAACAACTGACTAGGCTGCCGTAGCCCAGAGTGTATGCGTCTCAGTGAACGCTGTGGGCAAGCCCGGCGGCAGAGTCTTTGTTTATTAGGTGGTTATCGATTAAACCGATGACGGATGAACCAAGGTGACGTCCACAACTGAACGATGATAAAATTGGCTAAAGACTGTGATAGTTTGCTTAAAATTATCACGAAAGACCAAATTACAACAGGAAATTCTGTAGTCACGCTAGATCAAGTTAGCTAGGTGAGATCGTATATGCTCACATCAGTTAACCCGAATTCCACTTAGTGAAATCTGTTCTATGCTTACCAGCTGAACATTCCACAATCGCTATTGAACTCTCCGCATTTAGATTAGGCGTCCAAACTCTAATTCATTTTGACGTTTGCTGAAAAATGGATCCGAGTTAGGGAGTGGTTTCTTCAACTCCGATACTGTTGAGATTGATAGGTCGACAACTACTCTTTACCATACTTTAACTACGGCGATCTGGTCTACAAATATTATACTCATCAATTGAATTAACTACGCTAGTAGGGTGCACGTGAGGATAACATTAGCCAGCTTATGTTTGGCCCACTGCAAACTGACTGGTAAGCTTATATGTATAAGATAAACTGAAACCAACTGTCCGATTCATTAACCATTTACTAGTATATGCAATGTGAAATTTGATCAGCACACACTCACAGGATATCTGTTCAATTTCTCAAACTGTCTGAAGGAGTTTTGTCAGTTTTTCTACCGACCTTTCCTCACTATCCTTAAAAACAGAGAATGAGAAGGGATCTAATCTAGAAACCTTGTTACGTTTCAGCAATTTAAGCTCAAGGGCTACTTCGGTTTCTGACGGAGGACCGTCTGGAATGCAATAGCTGACCAGTCCGGTCACGTGGTCTGTTAGGTCTGGTGGTAACCAGTTGAAATGCTCGTCAAAATATTCAGCCCACCTGTCAAGTTGGCGTTACTGACTGGTGATAAGTGAACCATCTTTTTCACATATGATCTCGCTTACATCGACTGGATAGCCAGCAGTTTTCATGTGGTTTATGCCTGGCTATCAGTGTGCTGTATAGTTTATACACGTTTTATTCCACTGAAGGTTTCTTGATACGTGACTAACACAGAACCTTATGCTATATGAAAGGGAGCTCTTTACGTCGATCCCGTTATACCACTGAAGGGCCATAGTTAATACAAAGACATTTTGAACATTCCGTCAATCGCCCGAATTTTGTCTATTAACTTTCATCAGTTGGTTGGCTTCGGGATTAAAGCCACATCAGTCATGTCGGGTTCGCCTGCTGAGTAGTTCATCTGCCAATTCGCTGGACATTCCAGTTGAACTAAATATGGTACAGTTCGTACAGGTCAGGTCAGGTCACCAGTACCACAACGGGATCACGTCAGCATGTTTGGGTCACACCTGGTCGGGGATCGTGCAAGTCCTAATCCCAGTGTCCGATCAGCATCAGTCAGGTGGTCTGTGAAGATGTACGGCAGTCTGCAAGTAAGTCAGCAGATATGTTAATCCATCTGTGAAAACCGATGACCGTGCGGACACAATGAACAACGGAGAACAAGAACCGGTTAAGACACTGGGGTATGAGGTGGACGCTTAGCAGGCCAAAAGCCAAAGATATGTACATTTTATTCAAACGCGAAGTTATTTCTGTTGTGTTGAAATTCTGTTGCATACCTAGATAGATATGGTCGGCCACGGTTCCATTTTATACAGTGAATGTTGTCAGTTCGAATCACAGTCTTGTGATTTCTAGTTAACTATTTCAAAATAGGTCGATGACGTTGCAGGTGAATTTCAGTGCATATTGATAAACATACTTGTTTGTTGTAGTTGGTTTCAATGGCGCTGTTGTTCAAAAACACTTTATGAACCTAGATTTCGATCAACTATTGCTACAATAGGTTTACGATTAATACAGTTGTTTGTTCATAAACCTTAGTGGCAATGGTATACAGAAGGATACCAATACGAACTTCATATATAATTACATCAATAACCGTGTGTCAACATCAGATGATAGCCTGACAGAACATTTGTGGAATAAGTTCCATAGAGGGATTTCTATTTTTACATTAATCACCTACTTCATTTCTGGACACTATAAACTGTTGTTATTTCTGAGAAATGGTATAGTACTCGCGGATATCGATGCTTTGTGTGTAACAGTGAAATTATGTAAAATTGTACTATGTAAAATTCTCTTTGTATAAGTATGGCCAAGAATGTTTATCACAGTTTATTATGGGTGCTTTTTGAATAAGTATTTAGAGAAAAAAACTGGCGAGAGAAACTGAGGTCGCTGACAACGTGCAATTTTTTCAGTGTCCGCTCAAGATAAACTGATACGAACTTCATAACAAAACAGTGTGACGGAGTCACAAAATGAACAACACAGTTACAGAAAAACCTATTGTCTAAAGTTGGCTACTAGTGCTACCTGGAACACTTCGGTTTCTGTTCAGTTTGTCAACTCCCCTCGTTGATCAGAATTGACAAAATCATTCAATGGTTTCCGGGTACGATCATGAAGAGGTCTACGATTTCCAACAGCCCATATTTTGTCTGTGGTTTTTGGACTAAGATTAGATGTGAAAGACGATTTTTGTGATAGTCAGTATTCAACTATAACTAATGTATCATCAGGAAAAATCGGACATCAAAATGCAACGGGACTGGAATAACGGAAACATAGACTGAACTAACACAAGAGTGTAGTGCTTGCCTCAGACACGATTGCCCATCATTCGGTCGGTATATTTAGTGGCACACTATACCATGTTTCATTGTATCTTATATCTGATGTGGCAATGCCGCAAAAGGTTTGCATAACTAAGGTAACTACAAACATCCCAATGAATCTTTTGGACTTGGTTTCTTGTATGGAAGCGAATTACATAGTCGTTCGTGTATACAAGTTATGTCGGAAACTGACCGGATGACTGGTCATGTTTTTGTGCACTCCATCTCAACTTTACAACTTTTCACGACCTACTTTGTTTTTTGTATAGACTTATCGACACATAACCGTGTATCCGATTTGCTTTTCCTGTTATAGTTCCGTTTTACACGGAAATCACAAGAGAGTCCCTTCAGGCTTACAGTTAGGCCATTGCATCCATATAAGTATCAGATATGCGTAAAAAAGAATCAACTCAACGATGGATGGGGCTACACAATGATGGATTCCATTTTACAGGTACAACAGCCTGTCGTGAACCTCACTATTCGTCACCGAACTTTGGTGTTGCCCAGCTCAGAATCAGCACTGGACTCGTGATCTTGAAATTGGACAAGTCCCGATTTTGCAAATGTGTCTAATTCGAACCCAAACTGAAATAGCCGTGCTTCCTGCTGGCGACGAACACGCCAATCTGACACGTGTGCGATCTTTCCGTTGTGGCTGCAGTGAACCTTGTGGCCCCTCGGATGCGAAGGGAGGGGTGAATGTTACTTTATTTCTGTTTTCGATCTCCGCCCCCTTGTGCTTTGTTGTTATGGTGGCGATAAACCGGGGTTACCCCCCTCGGGACAGTGTCATCGTGCTCTCAGGCCAGACGCGGTCAGACGGAACGAGCCATAATGACAGGTCAGTTTTCGATCCGGATAACAGACAATGACCTCACGTGCCTACGTCATGTCGAAGTCGGCCGGGGTCACCAATTTGGCGCGTGTGATACTAGCCCTGGATACACGCAATGTGTACACACATTGCAAATAAACCATTGATAAGGTGAATCGTTTAATGTTCTGGATAACAAGTTGGTCAGGTGAATGAACAAAGCTGTGGATAGATGTCTCAGGTGAATAAGTTCAAATCTACGTATCACAAAAATAGAATCTTTTAGCAACATCGTCGTCCGTTGTTGTGCTCTGACTAACGAAACCTTTTTGCAAATTGAACAGGCTTGTCAGGAGATACCAGTTTTCGTGTTGAGTCGCGGTACGCATTTTTACAACACGTCATTTTTTAATGAAGGCTTCAGGACGTGACTGGAAGAAAGATTCCGTCCAGGAATGCATTCAGGTTTATCTGCTTGAATTCCTATAAAACGGCGCACGAAATACTAACCATTACTGTGAAAAACAACTAGACTCCAAATGTTCGTGTATTGTAGACCACGGAACACTCAACGGATTCATTTAAACGGGGTCTGACCGAAAGGTGAACTGTTCTGCTACCCGTGTTCAAAAATTACCGAGTGAGTTGAGTGAACTGAAGGAATGGTAGATTAGTTTTTCCTTCTCTTTTTCAATTTATCAAGAACACACGGTCGCTAGTTGTTTGTATGGCTTCAGTCCACCTATGAAAACGAACTGATTCAAAACTCATATCGTTGGAATGTGTAAGAAAAACAGGCTAAACCAAGTGTCTCATTGAATGTGACTTTTTGGTGAACACATTTAACGAGATGATTAGTGTCATAATGAAATATGTGTAAAACACAGAACTAATTTTAGGTTGCTCCAATCTTCATCAAAAAGCGAAATACTAGTTACATGACCAGTCGTTGCAGCCGTGGAACTATCTATATCATTGGTACAAAAATTGCTTGAAACCAGGAGGTGTTGTGAGAAGTATTAGCGCGCATGCTAGTGTGTGATGCTCAGCGAGAGTGAAAGGCCATGTCATTCGTCGTAAGACAGTATAGGTAATACATCACTATGTAATTTCTGACTGAATAAGCAGGATCCACATTTTGAAGTAGTCTTACGAACTAAACCAAAGTTGACTGCCAACTTTTATTTGTCGCGAGCTTGGTCGGGAGTAGCAATCACGATTGACCTTGTTCAGCACGTGTGATTTCACCTAGAAATTGTCGCTTTCTTGTTTACCACAGTTTACGTGTTTACTACTGAGGATTGTGTGAGGTAAGCTTATATTGTAAGAATACCTCGATATTTGAACCCGATCGCATTTAGTGCCATTTCAACCAAATTAAGACACCGTGATTAATAGATCAAGCATTGAATATCAAAATACAGATATAATTTCTCGTATTGTAGGAAGCGACAATCGGAATACCATTAGCCCTAGATTCTGATTGGATAATATACATGTGATTATCCGATCATGTCCAGTTTAAAATCACATGCGTAAGTTCATATTTGGGCTCGTTTGAAAATATACACTGTTGAGATTTTCCACCAAGAGTAGCACTAGAATTTACAGGTTTGCACTATTTTCCTTTTATTAATTTTGTAATTGTCATTGGTCTCCGAATATTTATCACCTACATGGCTGAAACATAAATGTGTTATTAGTGCCTATAAGAAATCAGGGTTTTCACACGATTACTCTTGAGACCGAGGTGGAACACAGGGACACACTCTCAGACATTTTATAACCGAGACAACTTGGGATTGGTAGATAAACCAAAAGCAATTTATCAGGTATAGTGGCGATTATTAAACTGGCTAAGTCCGCTATTTTGATAAACGGAGGAACGGATCACACCACCATCAAACTACACACTGGAACCTATAAACGCAAACACTCACACATTGATGATATTACCCAATTTGGTGGTGAAACGTTTGCAATTTGAATATTAAGCTCGGCGAACACCCGAATACCGGAATCCTCCTCCCGAGCTACGAATAACAACATCACGGTCTACAACTACCAGAAACTGTCCAAAGAATCAAATCAAACCTTGAGTGTGATCAAAATACCGCAACATAATCCTTCAGAATTAAATTATCCAGCCTTCTGTTATTATATTCTTCCTGTTTATCACTTGCGCCCATACATTTTCATTAAGTCAAATTTATACCTCGTTACTACTTACTATTTTTGTTGGGTAGCAGTTCACTTCAGTCCATCAATGTTCGGACGCGAAACCATGCTACGCTTGTTTCATCGGCAACCCAATATCAAACAAACTGTGTTGTCCCTAGTTGAAGTTAACTGACAGCAATCGCAGGGTTGTAGTGTCACCCGGCGAGGCTATTAGTCGACAAGTCACAAATCTTGTTTTATTTTGAGCGTGGAGCCTCTGAAACATCACCTTCTGTTGTCCGGGTTTGTTCCATTTTGTTTTCAATTGTTTGAACTCTCAGGTCAATCTACACAGATCTAGCTCTGTTCACACGTTCACCTTTGAATCATCCACAAACAATCCACAAACAGTCCACTGATCAATTATCACATCACAGTGATATAAAAGCAAAGATGGTGACGTACCCTCAGGTGTTATAGTCACCCCCCGAATATCGTCCGCGCAATGCACACACAACCACATGAGGTGACTCACCCAAGATTATCCGATGTCAAAAGTACACGGAACGAAAATGAATCGGAGGTTTTCCCTATCTGATGACAGCTCCCATCAGCCTGTCTAACAATTCACAAGCTTTCACTGTCGTGACCCGCACGCATCGCTGTCCACTGTCCACTGCGGTCCAGTGCACTGTGTGGTACGGTTGCTAGGCTATTCATGTTGAAAATGAACTTTGATTAGATAACGGTTCTGGTGTCAGGCCCATATCACGCTTATCGTGTCATCAAAGTGGGTTATAGGAACAGTTTACTGTCTCACTTCTCTTGTTGGTCAGGTCACGACATTCTGACATAGCAGTGGCCCGCATAATAGAAGGTCAATCACATTAACAGATATGGGGATAGTTGCAATGTGATGGTTACTTTGGGGCTGTGAACATCTCCATGTGATACAAACTCTATAGTGGGTTTAGAATTCAACTTTCGGGTGAAATCAAAGGCTACACATCGTAAGTATTTCATGGATTTATTGAGACGACCGAATGATGAACATGTGTTTGGGGATCTCGTCATGATCTTAGTGTGCGCATAGTTATTGTTTCTGAACATCAACTAACTAAGGAACCTAAAATTTTCAAGTAAGTGGCACACACACGACTTAGTTTACTTGTAATCATTCGATAGGCGATCTTAAGAGGTTAAGTATACGAACAGATTTACTGCATGCGTACAACACTGGATCACGTAATCGAACCGTAATCGTTTCAGTCTTTGTGCTGTTGGATCGATCAGGATTGATTGATCGGAGTCTTGGAGATAACCTTGAATAAGTCGGCTTATAGATTTCTCTGTGTTTGTTATTTCTGGAATCAGTTCAAGCATAACGTTCATTATGTCCACGTAAATTGTGACAAGTAAAATTATTTTCTACGATGTTTCCATATTTCAGAAGTAGTGAAAGGTTAATGCTAATTGCGGACAATACATGCAAAAGGTATTCCATTTTACATTTACGATTCCTAGTATAACCATATAGATTATGTTACTTTGTTTAGGTTAAACTTTCAAACTGAATAATGTAACACACATAAACACCGGTTTCATGCTGACCAACTTTATTTTCAACGTAATTCTGTTGATTTGAAGAATATCTGAAATGTACTCATTTGTTTATTGTCATATTCATGTGTTGAGGTCCATACTGTCGTAAGTTGACAGTTCTATGAGAATTATGCATCCAAATGAAAGAAAGCTCTCAGAATGTCTACCATTATAATTTAATGGACTGTGAATCTTTTATGTATAATTATCTGGAGGAACATCAAATAATCATTTGTAATAAAATCTTGGTACAAAGTTGAGTTAAAAATACAATAGAGCAAAGTTCACATAGTTTGGTTCCCCATGAGATATAGTTGTTGTTCGCTTAAATTCAGTCTGTATGCTCAGTAAACAGAATGTCAAATTATCATCAACAGTGCACTTTCGAAGAGTATGTAGTTAGGGAACCGAAATAGTATACTGTCAGAGATGAAATCTGGCAGTTCATTTCACGAATATTGTCTTAGTAACGTACTGTGAGAGTTCATGCCACCGCAATGATGACAGTGTTGACTACTGCTCGCGCAGATCTATGTGCTCCGGTCTTAGTTACCCCCAATTCGTTTGTCCATATCTTTACAGCACGATTGTGTCCAGTGTATCACATGGCAGTCCAAGCAACACAAAACCTAAGCCAATGCTGTAAAATCTGTCCCTGTGAGTCATGATCAACCTGGTCTACTTAGTAGACAAATGTGATAGCACTTGTGAACGGGAGTTGATCTACTGTGTATGTTAACACTTGAAATGAAGATTATTTAGCAAGTCTTAGGTGAATAAAACATTCAATGACACACTCTTACTTTAATAAAAACGTTTACAGACTTTCGTCAACAGAACCTTCTAAGTCTAAACTGGTCACATAGTATGCAGAGTTTCGAGCTATCTGAGTGTGTTAATGAACCTAGAATAGCCCCTTCGAAATCTGGTTATCGAGTGCTCAACAGAATATGTTTACCTAACTTGCTCTTGTTGCATCCTACTCAAACAAATGCTTGTCTGTCTGTCTGAGTGAACAATGCTTAGCACGACACGACGCGGGCGGGATGTTCCCTTGTCAAACATACGTGATTTTCTGCGGCTGGCTGCTATGTCCAGTTCAAGAATCCTGTGCAAATACTGAGCGAATCAACGTTGTGTGTGTGTATGCTACTTTCTATAGCTCAAATAAAATTATCTCAAGATCGAACTGAGGTACGAGATCAACTGCTTACGGTTAGTTATACATCCTTAGCTAAATCAAGACGATGCACCTCATAACCAGCTAGCACTGGTTATGTAGCTGAAGGTTGGAAGATGAGACAATAAGAGAACACTCCTACTACATCACCTTCCAGCTTTCAGGATTTAGCTAGAGGAGTATAACTAAGTAAATACACTCACCAAATGCATTCAAAACATGAATTCATAAGAAAGACGACCGGATTGGAACGCAATATAGCTCAAGATATCGTAATAAGAGTGTAGTTTACTACAGCTTACCTAACTATGACGTCGTCCCTTGGACCCTTGTTGAGAAACCGATAACGATGTACATGGCTAGGTCTTAGATTCAAAACGGTCATTCTTCGAACCTCCGTAATTTACTGAAAATTTCACTGCCGTTTCTGGTCTATCTTAGGTGTTGCGGAAAACTCATTCCGAAGCATTAAGGCGAAGACAATGTCGACATTTGTTCGCATGAGCAGGTCAAATTTGTCACCATGTAAAAAGATTGCGCTTCAAAAGAAGGCCTACACAACACCCACGCCACAGGTGCAGAGTTTTAGGAAAGGTCAACAGGAATTCGGATATTTGACTGATAGTTCAATCCATCGGAAACGGGTATAGACGCTGGTGGGCTGGCACCGAGAACCATGAACTGCGGATTAAGTGGCAGTATGTCAGAATTAAGACGTATCACGTGTCCAAGCCACACTGTCACAAGGTATTCTGTCGAAGTTCGATTCATTTGGTTTCGGTACAAACAGGACTGAGGTTTAAAATCCATGAATACAGAAGTTCTGTGAAGTATCGTAGTTTCTCAGAACTTAGTGTTTGAAATTTTCGGTTCTTTCATCACTAATCGTTCCGATGGTCGATCATACCAACGGTGGATTTATGAATACACACTACTAATGTCCCCATATCTCGCTTACATACAAACTGTTAAACGTTTACGTGGGAAGAACCATGGTACTCTGAAGAAGAATGCATTCCTAATGCTCTTGTATAATCAGTTTAATCAATAATATATTGCGCCTTACGCTGGCTACTCACACAGACATTGGTGGTGGTCAGGCAGTGTTATGGAGTGTGTCGTAACTATGTCTATCTTAGAACTCAACTCTGCCGAGCGCGCAGTACACGCTAGGTTTTAGCAGCTGCTTACCTACAATGTAGGATGCACACATCACCGGGCATTTCTAGGCCATATGCATCTGACCAGTCAACAGTGTCCTGTACGGAAGCTCAAGTCGTCATGCATCGAAAAGTCATGGTTGGAACGAACTCATACTGACTACACGGTTGATTTCTATCCAGCTGTGTGCGGTACTCAAGGTGTGATGTCATATATGGCGGATTTGTATGCAGATCGATTAATTGAATAATGAATGTTAGTCAGGAAAGGTCCACCTTCCATGTCTCTATCGAGGACCAGAATTTAGTCTTTGGAAGTGAGCATGTCTACCTGGATGACAATGTGTCGAATGAAATGGTGACTAGCCGAATGAGCGCCGTTCCGTATAGATCACGCAGTCGATCCAAGTAAGCAGTAGTAACAATAGTAAACTGTTCACTTCATTCTGGACAAGTGGATTTTCAGCCAGTACGCCGGTAAAAGTGCGTCTAGTCCTGAGTGAGGGTTACACTTTTTCAGTTCGGGTCCGAGTCAGCTAACTGGCGTTGGGAGTTCCTGCGCTATTCTTTCGTTCAGTGTTGCGCTAATCTATTAAGGGCACTTCATGGGGGAAGCGTGAGATAAGTGACCTTGATGAATGAATGAGGCCAAAGCGATAGAGCATCCGCGTAACTGTGTAAGCGGGCATGTCACTGTCGCTTCGACAAAGGAGCCTGATTGATAGGAAATTGTCACATCTTCTGGTAGTACTGTTATGTGCCTAGAAATTGTGACCTCCTATGCATTTCAGGCAATGTGGGGATTGTCACAAGGTGTGTTGACGGAACATTTCATCAAGGGCAATGCCATGCGACATGTGACACGCTATGGATTAATATCTAATGGACTTTGACTAACAAGACAACCCAATAGTGATAACCTCACTTGTAGCTCACACACCGACAAGATAATAGCCCCTGGTTTTCTGGTGCACAACTACACGAGACAGAGTCGATTATTTATTTATACGATTGGTGCAAGTCGTGCGTCCGGCGACCGTATGGACAAACTGTTGAAATGCGTCTGATCAAATTCGTTAATCGCCTGCTTACCAGAGAATCATCTTCGGTTCAACACGCCTAGCTGTAAGGCATGGGTTTAAATGTGACACCTGCTTAGGTATTATACTTCCGTTTCTGCTCTGCTTGCAGGCGAGATGAGGCTGAAATTGCTTTGGCAAAAGTTCTCGTCTCGGAACCCGAACGATTTGGTTACATTTATCCCAGTGAAATTTGGTCTTCGTCCCCTCGACACTGAATTAGATTTATGACCTCGTAACTGTAACGATTTCGGTGGCCAAGTTCAGCTGTTTGCGTGTGTAACAACATGTCGGCCAAATGGTCTCCACACGAGGCTGACACTGGTTTACAGACTAATGCACTATGTCTGGTATGCTAAATGTCGTGGGTAATTTGGTGGCGACATGGTTATCAACGGTACAGCCGTTCGATTCACGTAGTATGTTGATACATTCGAGCAGTTCGGGTTTTGAGTGTGCCCGTTTAGGCAAAGCGGGACAGAAATACCGCCATGGGGGGACTCATTGTACACTACAAACAAGGAATCTCTGTCCACTAAAGATTTAGCTAAGCACAAATTCAGTGTCTGACATTTGGTGTATGCGGAGGAACTGACATGTGTGCCGATTACAGCGTTTCAATCAATACCAAACAGTTGTTGATTCTGAGCAATACTCCCAAGGTAACTTCGACAAATCCCGCGACAACCTGGCCGTCACATCGCTGTCTCTCTCTCTGTTCTCGTGTACATATGATGGCATGTACAGGAAAGGGTATTATGCAGTTAGCCCGGCAGTGATGGCACCACATTGCTCTTTAAGCATGTCATAACATAAGTTTATTTTATAGTACAACATAAGTTCGGTTTTAGGGAGCTATGATGCTACTAGCCTGTGAAACAAATCACGAAAAAAGTGTATTTTTCCACCGTTGCCTCACTAATCGTTTGCCGCTATATGACACAGGTGGACTAGTCGCTCTCAGACTGTATAAACCTAGACAGAAGCACTCAAGACAACCGCGCTGAAACCTGCGAACGTTTAGTGGGTGTCTGTATAGCTGCATCATTTCGTGTTCACAAGTACGGACAATATATTCCCGGGCACTGTTATTAACAAGTCGACTATGACGCATACTTTGCTGCAGTATACTTTCTAATTATCTGAACATTTTCCAGCGAGTGATATAGTAGTTCATATTTGTCATTTTGTATCGAGTGCATCGTTATGTTGGAATAGGCACCGATAATTAACCATTTCTGCTGTGCAAACGAAAAACGGGTACAGTCGTAATTGTCTCGAAAATTAGACAAAACAGTATCGACAAGTTCTACAATCGTGATTGTCTTTTGATTGATATACAGTCACCTTAAGTTATCATCAACTGCACATTTAATTCAGTCCATCTTTACTTGACATAATTTGAATTGCTAACCAAAAAATATATCAAAGCTTGTTAAACGTATGAACTACTTTTCTGAAAACAAAGATATCAATCAAACTAACCTGATAGCTGTCACCAGTTCCATTCCAGTTAGTTAGTCATTCTTTAACTGTTCATTTGAGATGCTACCAGAGAAGATGACAACTTTTACCTCTGGTCTAACACACAATGGATGAAACTGACCCGTTAACCTCCAACTATCGGACAGGCAGCAAAAGTGTATGTTAGGTAGAGCAGAAGCTGACTACAAAGAACTATCACCTATGCTTCGTGTGACAGGGTAGTCTATCCGGTTTCTTTTGCGTGTTCACAACATGAAAGCGCTGAAGCTCACCCCGGGGGAGGGCGGTTTGAATACATGCCCGAGGAAAACAAAGATGAAACCTTTGCTCATGCCGGGATATCATGACATGTCTACCACTGGTAGGTAATGTGAGAAGTCCAAGTTTGACCCCAAAAGATTTGGAGGTCAACGGGTAATTTGCACAGACAATGAGTCCCGTTCTGCACGCACTACTAAAATCACATGGGGGTGTTTGCCGAGTCTAGCAGTTAGAAATAAGAAGTTAGCACCGTATATTTGTATGCTCTTCCAGATGATGCGTTCATCGTTTATTTGATAATCGCACAGAAAAGCGTGTCTGTTAGAAGCAGACGATAACTTTCAAAATGGCAAAATTTCAGCGTGTAACATCCGACTATGTGAAAGCGGTGTGTTGCCACTAACCTACAGAAGCACATTCAATACAAATGCACAAGATTCCTGTTATTAGTTCAAATCAAGCCAACGTAATTTATTTTCATTACTGGAGCCAGTAAGGATGGACTAATTACGTTGGCTTTATCGCAGCTCGTATAAGTGATTCGGATGTTTACTCTATCGTGAGAAAGTCCATTGGTGCACTTTATGACATGAAGTTCGTGTGCATATCTTCCCGTATTTATGGTGATTAGTATGGCAAGGTTGTCAACTAGACAACGGTCTATTTGTGAGAAATCCATACTTCCGTTGGGTTTAAACCAGTAACAGGAGCGGCGTGTCGCGTAGCGGCAGCGTATCACACCAAAATCTTACGCTTTCTTTTTTTTGTCCGTATTCTTACCACACTTCCTGGATTACCCTTAACAGTTTTTATATACTACTCATGGTTCTTTCAGTAAGTAGACTAACCAGATATGCAGTGTACTTGGACTTTTATTGAAAATGCTCAAATAGCAGACGGACAAATAACACCATCAAGCCGTTTTAGCTTCGGTTTTATGGTCACTGATTTATGTTCCAATGAGACATCTGTTAATGATACTTTTCCAACAGCTCCAATCTGATGACACAAAACAGTAGAGCACATACAAACCAACCATCCCAATAGCTTCATCTGGCAGACCTTTTGTGATAAGTACGAGCGCGCTTAAAATCGAAGACTATACAGCTGGGGGTCCATTATGAGCCACCATGTGTGAAACATAGGATGGAGAATGCGTTGTGTCAACTGTAGTGTTTCTTGTTAACATTTGAAATTCGTCTGACTATCCTCTCCTTAATGCCAAATTGAATATCTTAATTATGTATGATCAGCGTTTTCAAAGTGACACATCGCAAGCATTTTTTCGGAGAATTCTTGTAGTAGATAGCAAAAACCACCTGCCAATTTATTTGCTTCCAGTATGACTCTCCTAAACGCACGTTACCAGATAAAATATGCAAAGAATACATTGAGTAGCTTTAGATTGGTGGAATGCCTTGTATTTTGTGGAGTTTGCATTTGTCTTGAAATAATTTATGAAGATATAGAGTAGGTTAGGACATTTATCTGGTCACGACTGTTTTTGGATCTATTCAGTTAACGCCATAGAATCAGCAGATTTCGTGAGCGCTTGCAAAACCCTGATTTGTTGAGACGCACCTTACGAGTGAAAGTGTAAAATCATATGACCGAAAGCAACAAGCAAAATAAATTTCAGAAATTTTCACGTTATTTATATATGATAAATTACAGCACTTACATTTTACACTAACTGTTTAATTCATAGTTCCGCAATTTACAATCCAGTGACATTTTGACGTTTGCGTAAGTTAGAGTGATAACTTGGACAAGAGATCTACGTTACATGTGAATTAAGTTAACGTTTGTCTCTGTAAGTAATGTAATAACGTCAATTAGCTGGAACTAAGGAATGAGGATAGTATTTTGTGGGAATTCATGTATATATATATATATCATACCATATATATTTAACTTAATATATCACTTACCTCTTACTGTGGTGGACTTTTCTATCATTCATTCTACATGGAAAGAGACTCCTAAATATTGTGTTTCCCATACCCCTCCCATTTCACACTGGTAATTATCATTGCAATAAAGTACAAATTATGGCTTTGAATGTTCGATGCCTAGGGTGTAATTGGATTAACACAGACTAACCTCAAAATGTTAAATGTGGATCCTGCCCCAATTACCACGGGCTATGGACTATTACATCATCAAACTCCTACGTTAACCAACCCTATTTCTGATAGGTAATACATTTAATTAAGAGAATATCAACTCTGCTCCCACCCTCTGACAGACTATAATTCATGATTTTCGCTTACTCCATCCTTCTACAAAGTGAGAGTTAGAATGATGGGGGGGGGCGCGAAAATGTGCGGTAAACAGGTGTACTTATCAGCTTTCTTGAGCAGCTGTGAAAACGGTGGAGGAAAATTATTGACAGGTGTTTATATGTGAGTCTGTGGCTTATGTTCCTTATGTGCAAGTCATTAGGCGTCAGTGCTGGACACAGATTGTCTACAATAGGCAGCACATAACCGGGTGCATTTCAAATGGTCTGCTCCAGACTCATCCTCATAGCTGGAGGGCTTTTTAAGGTCCGCAGGGACTAAACATCTACTGACTGGATGGTTTGATCTATTAGGGTGAGGGGTGCGACAAATTTTAGGAGAAACCAATTCTGTGAAGTCTCCATAATGAAAATTGACAGCCAGTCAGTCGGAAAATGGTCAAATTTAGGGAAGCCACAGGCTCAGCAGAAGAGGAAGTGATTTAACCCAGGGTTGTTCTATTCTTTCCAGGTGCGATTTAAATATCGTACTTCGAAATTAACCAGGTGTGTTGAATAAACAACTTAATTAAACCCGTTTCAATTATAACATTTTCTTTTGATGCGATCGTTCATGTTGCACCCGATCAATTGTGTACGATTTTGATCGAAGTTGAATAAAGATCCTTCAGCCGGTGTGTACAGTTTCTTCTCAATTGACTTGTAGAACGACAGAATCGGAGTTGAGATTTCATCTAACTCATTCGCTGTCATCTGTCAGAGCTTGAGCGGACTGCTGAGCATCAGTTCTGGAAGGGGGATCAGAAATAAACAATAAATAAACAATGCTAGTTAGAATATTATTATCAAATTGTACGTTATGTGCTATCTAATTTTACTCATGTTACAGGAAAAAGCATGGAACTGGTAGTTCGGATCTATCAGAAAGTAAAAATTGGGTTAATGAAGAGTTATAGTTCCAACTTATGTGAATGTCTAAAATAATCGAGTCCTGTATTCTATTTCACAGCTATTCATTGACTCCTGTAATCGTATACTTAGGACATTTTGGTTACAAACGTATTACAGGTGATCGTGAATGAATGATGAATTGGATAGTATTAATACTGAAAGAAATTCACTTAACAAGGTTGTTACTCATCGTCACAGTATAGTATTTGTTAGTCGAACACATCGATAAATTAGTGACTCTAATCTAAAACAACTCGGTAATCGTCAATTGATTGAAGCTAGCCAAACGTCCCTTGTTTATAAGGATTGCGCAATGCAAAATGGGGGGTGTTTGATATACACTCAGCTTTCAAAGTAATGTAGGGTCGTATCCAAATGAGTTTTCCATGTAGAATGACTATTTCGTAATGTACTTTTCTCAGGTTGTGTAAACGCCATTGATACCTGTAATTTTCTCCATTCGTTGTGTGCACCAAAATCGTAAACCTTTCAACCTTATAAAAATGCATCTAGTGAAGGGTGACTGAGGTATCAATTAAGCATGAAAAACATACATGCGAACTGTGAAAATGAGTCAAGCAAGTTTGCCCTGTGAGAAGTTTTTCATGGGACATTGCGTTACAGGATGACAGCGCACTCCTATCATCAATATGACGTTTGTTGTGTAAAGTTGTCAGTTTTTATCAGATTAAGCTTTTCCGTACTCACTGTTCCTGTAATTATGGACCAAATTGCAGATTGGTAATAATCGAATGGCAAGGCAGTTCATGATCCTCGGTGAACAATTTAGTTTTATAAACAATTGTTTATCCATTCTCTCAGAATGGTGTCCCCGACAACTTTAGACGTAAAAAGCGACATTAGCGAGAGATAACTGTCGAATGATCGGTTCATATTCGAAGCTAATCGACCACCAGTGTCGAAACGGACGATCTTTTTTAAAAACTTGAACTGAAGTTGTGTTTCTTCCTTACGAGTACTGTACAGTTGTAATAATGCTGTTCTATACAGACACTTAGAAGATGTTATTAATTTTTAAAATATTATTATTATTGCTGATGAGTAGTCGGGGATCTGGTTAATTTCGAGTTGAACATCACCCACAATTAATAGCAGCTATCGCATTCCCATAGACTTTCCAGTCGACTCCTTTCAAAAAGAAGCCCTAGACTCGAGTTTCGCTCTCATTAGAGCTCATCAGTAGTGCATATCCTCGACACTGCCGGGACCAGAACCACGGACACGCTTTCTTTTCGAAAGGGGTCGACTGGAAAGTCTATGGGAATGCGATAGCTGCTATCAATTGTGAATGACGTTCAACTTATTATTATTATTATTATTATTATTATTATTATTATTATT
>JTDE01000336.1:178019-198723 GCA_014338405.1 Paragonimus skrjabini miyazakii
CAATAGCTAGTAGTTCATCACTGTGAATGACAGCCTGGCTATTGGACTCCAGTTGGGTAATCGCTGTCTGGATCACACAGGTAAATCACTCAGAGTGATCAGCAGCTTGGGACACAATATCTAATGTCGTGTTATTCGGTGAGACGGTTGTTGGATCGGCAACTGGGACAGTATTCCTCTGTCAATTCAGCGCATACAGATGAGTCCGAATGCTCTCCAAAGTACGACCTTGGAAATGTGACAGGAGCCGATGATGAAGGTCGCGTCGAGTAGGGCACGACGGAGCCAGTGCATCGGTACATCTGATAAGAGAAGCCGATTGTTGCTGAGACCAACTGGATCCGGCGGTTTTCATGGACATGAACTTCTCATGATTGCGTTCGACGGGATGTGCATGCCTTCTATGCTGACTAAGACCGATTTTGGCGGGAAAGCTGTGGTCACAGCTGGCACAGTCAAAGATTGTGGCAGACTGGGTATCCACTTCCTGCTCTGAACCATTCCTGCGTCGATGCATACGAATATGCGCCGACAAGCCAGCATTCGATTTGCAAATCTGGCCACATTCTGAACAGATGTACTCCGCTCGCCTATCCTGTGTACTGGTGGTTGCCTGCACGGAGGTGCTGGCGGTAATTTCATTGTCTTGATCGAATGTAACCAGTACGATTAAAACCAGGTAGAGTGGTTGGCCCTATCTGGAGTTGCTGAACTCTTAGCCAGTCAAGGTTTGCACCGAGACCACCCAGTCGGCACCACGAGGAGGTGGTTCAGTGCGCCGACTTTCAGGGTTCCCGATCCACTCCTATTACTCACATTCCAAGCTGAACTTCCTGGTATACCTACTTTAGGTAAGCTGTTCTTAAAAGTTTTGGGCTTTCTGATAATTCACCACGAGTGATTTAAGGAATTGTAGTGGACACCAGAAAGTGAGTAGGTCAAATGATGCCGAAATGGTAAGCTTTGATAGCATAACCACGATGAAGGACATTTTGGAGTATTTCACGTAGAATTCGAAGAGTTATCATGTACCTGATATCATGGTATATTTATTCCCAATTGGGGAAAGAAAGTCCCTTTTTTTCGGAAAAAATAAAAACCGCCTCCAACGTTAGCCAGCTTTTCATACATTCGGCCAGCTTGGATGACACAACTAAGTTTGGTCATATACGGTGTACGACAAAAAACAACAGAACAGAATCTTAGGCATGACAGGATTTACAATGTTTTTATTTTCGATAGGCCGTACCATTATGTAAGGATACTTATCCCTCGCTGTAGATCACGTGGGTGACTTTTGCTTGCGGTGGTACAATCCAGCCGCAAGGTTGAATACAAGTCCGCATAACGCCCTGTTGACTGAGGGTCAGACACCAACTTCAACTTGCCGAGCCTCGACTGGTTTGAAAAACCTCACTTGATACGAAAATCTACAGCCAGGTGTGGTCGACTGTGGTCAAGTGGCAGTCAGACAAACCCGCAGAAATTGCACTGCCGACTTGTGCTTCACGATCTTCGTCTTAGCAACTTCGGTCTTCGAAGGCCATCACTCTACCGACTGGATCTAATGGTCCCTACGGAGGATGGTCACCAGTGTGATTGACACCCAAATCTCGACAACCAGTCCTACTGCAGCACGTGAACGCAGCGATCTATAATTGGAGTAAAGTCTTAGACAGGCATCTGAAAGACCCAGATTTCGGACAAAAGACACTACCCACGGCCAAACCAGACAGCCACTGACCCAAATCACGGACAAGCAGCCAGTTTAGGCGCGGACACTAGCTACGGTGACGCTTCAGCTACGAAAATTCAGGTTGTCCCAGCCGTGTGATAATCAAAGTGCTTATCCAACGAACAGGCCACCCAACCGACTCGGGTTTGCGAGCTTCAACCACTTCAACCACAGCCAGATTAACTGACACGGGGTGTACGCACATTTCCAGTGCAGCTACTCGGTCACATCGGCCCTGTGATTTGATCACCACGGCCAACTATTGATAACACCAGGCCGTTCACGTACGTCTCCGTAACCATTCCAGCGCTTGAAGGGCAACACGGGACTGGGCGCCAACATGAGTCGGTGAGTGCAAATGGACACAGTAAAAATATGATATTTCCCTAACGGATTTTTGATTAATCGCTGAATAATAAACAATTGTTTGAGCAACACCGTTAAAACACAAAAACTGGTAGATGCAAGCATTTCGTATTGACTCATCAGTACCAAATTTACAATAACATGAAACGGTTGTTTTATATCGAACAATTACGGGTGGGTGGGATGGATAGTCGATTGACGAGTTAGGGAAGGTCATTAAGTCCAGGGCAGGGTCAAGCTCACGAACAATTGTTTCTGAATGCACAGGGCAGTCGACTGATTGCGACAACCTCAGCAAATCGCAAGAATCTTGGACTGGGATGACGTAATAAGATTCTGAATGCACAAGCCGGATAGATGACGTGACCAATGGTCAGGATGTGTCTTGCGAATGCGGACACTGGTTGTTTGCGTGTTTCAACAATATTGCCGTTCTTCGGTAAGATTGAGTTCTGCACCCATTAAGGCAAATGTTCCTTCACTCTGGAAATCAAGCTCCTCTGCTTGTGTAACTTTCTTTGCAGTTACATGTAACTGATGAGTAGTAGGGGATTTTGATTTCATATAGTTTGAACATCACCCACAATTGATCGCAGCTGTCGCATTCCGATAAACAATCAAGTCGACCCCTTTCGAAGAGAAGCACTAGACTCGAGTTTCGCCCTCGTTATAGCCCGTCAGTAGTGCATATCCTCGCCGCTGCCGGGACTAGAACCACGGCCACGCTTTCTTTTCGATAGGGGCCTACCGGGAAGTCTATGGGAACGCGACAGCTGCGATCAATCGTGGGTAATGTTCAACCTATATGAAAATCAAAATCCCCTACTACTCATCAGTAATCAAAATACCGCTCAACAAGTCAACGATTTCTGTGATTTCAACTTGGAGAGAAGTCCTAGTCTAGGGGTCATCGGTTGGAGTTAACAGGACAGTTACTGTGTCTCCTCTCGAGGCGATCGGGCAACCTGATCATTACTCGCAAGCGAAAGTGGTTGAGTGTTCACATATGATAATTCGTTCGTGCCTAGTGTGAGGTCAATGACGTAGTGGTAAACACGGTTGCCTCATGAACAGCATGTCCGTGGTTCAAGTCCCGGCAGTGGCGATGATAGGCACTACTGACGAGCTCTAATGAGAGCGAAACTCGAGTCTAGTGCTTCTTTTCGAAAGGGGTCAACTGGAATGTCTGTGGGAATGCGACAGGTGCGATCAAGTGTAGGTGATGTCCAGTCTATAGTTACATGTAAACTGATAGATACAGTGTGAGGGGGCACCGACAGGCTGATTTCCCTTGATTGAAGGCGCAAGCAGCTTCTGGGTTCGAGCTAGTACACAAAGTTCGGCTGTGTTGAATGTTCGTATAATCGAATTAAGCAGTTTTTGCGTTGTTTGATGCATACTGTAGTCATCTTTAAAAGGCATTTCTATATAAACCTTCTTTCTTACAGTGACCATCGGTTCAGATGGCGGTTTCGGCCTACTGTGCCTTTCTATGAACCTTTTTGGGTAACTGTTTGATTGTAGTACAGTTGTGATCAACTCTAATTCCTCCACAAGACTGTTTTGTGTACAAATTCGTCTTGCGCGTGTGAATAGTGTATTCACTAGTACGCGCTTTTGATTAACCGGTGTGAAACTATTAAAGTTTAGGTATTGGCCGGACCATGTGGATTTCCTATAAACACCTCTTTTGATAAAGCCATCTTCCCGGCGTCTTATGAGTATGTCTAGAAACGGCAGACAATTATCAGTCTCAAATTCACACGTTACCTTCAGATTGGGATGACAACTATTTAAGCGCTTCACAATTGTGTTCACGAACGAAACAGACTTGCAAAGCATTAAAAGTTTGATCGCAAACCAATTGTACAGACTGTATGTGTTAATGACTCTGGTGACGGGTCAGAAACAATACTTTCACTTCGCCGAAAGCACATGGGACTTGTGGGCCCTGGGGTGATTATTTCATTCTATGTGTCTGTCTGTCCAGTTGACTTTTCTTATGTTGAATCCCGTTGGATCAAACTCTTCTCAGTTCAGTCCAGTTTGCCGAACTGCAGCCTTGCACAACTGGGCCTGAAAGAATTTATCATACTGGCACCAGATCACACTGCTGGAGTGCATGTAGTAGAGCGACAAGCCGGTAAGCTGACAGTTGAACAACGTATTAAACTGGTTGTTATTTATTAGGCCTATAGTGAACTTTCGGAGAAGACACATAGTCTACGAAGAACATCCACGAACACTGGAGAAACTCAAAATGTCCATAATCTCGGAATGCAATACAATATGCTAGACTACTTTAAAACATGCGTTGTCGTTATGCCTAAGGAGAGTGCTGCTATGCAAGCAAAACCGTGGGAAACATTTTTGAGCATCTGTTGTAAATTTATGGTTTATGTACCAGTGCTCTCTTTTATTTTTATCTTTGCGCAACGATAATGTCGACCTACCACTAGGACAGCACATCTTTAGCGGTAATTGGCAGATACGTATACTTAGCATATTGTGTCGGCTCTTATTTAAGTACGGAATGTGATGAAACTTACTGCGGCTTACCGTTTCACCAAGGTATCGTTTTGGTTCATGTGTGGTGGAATACAATAGATTAGTTACTGTAGTACACGACGCATTAAATCTATTTACACATGCGTGTCAACCAGACTTAATATATAGTTAAAAGCCGTTGAGAATGGTGACTGAATACTAAAAGCATGGGATGTACAAATGGTCTTGTATAATGCTGTAAATTACACCGACAAACATACATCAAGAAGATGTAGTCAGTCCTGACTAATGGTGTCCAGTAATCTGTATATGTTGAGTAGGGATCATCTGTAGTGCACAAAAAATGTCTCAGCATCGGCAGCTGTTTCTCGTCAAACGACACCTTGTCCTCTTGGTCACGATCGACCAGTGCTATCCAGTCCCAACATGATCTCTAGTCCAGTTCAGTTGAGATATGGCGTTATTCAAGACTGCGCAGGCTACCAGCAAACAGAGCAGCTTAATCCTCACAATATTTTTGAACGAGCTGTCCATATCGATCTCGATAAGACAACAAGTTACTCTCATCACAGATAAAACGATCGAATAAGACGTTCACGGGAAGTGGAATGATACACCCTAATACCAAGGTCACAAACACATGAAATATCAATCGTCGCCTATAAAGCGTCACGTGATAAATCACAAATAGCGCAGTTAACCTAAAAGCCGTATGACGTGCATCCGATCCTATGAGAAAACTATTAGGTTCTGGTCAGCCCTTTAGTGCTTTGTAAATATGTTTCGTTCGTGAACACAACTGTTTATTATTGAACGGTTGACGAAAAAAATGCAGTGATAACATAATCCGTTAGAGAAATATCGTAGTTTTACTTTATCCATTTGCACACATCAGCGCATGTTGGTTCCCAATCCAGCGTTAGCTTTCAAGCATTGAAACGAGGATGGAGACATACGCGAACAGTCATGTGTATTATCAATCGTGGGCCGTGGTGATCAAATCACAGGGCCGATGTGGCCGAGTAGTTGCACTGGAAATGTGCGTACACCCCGTGTCAGTTAATCTGGCTGTGGTTGGAGTGGTTGAAGCTCGCAAACCCGAGTCGGTTGGGTGGCCTGTTCGTTGGATAAGCCCTTTGGTTCACACTCTAGTTTTTATATCCGGGTCAAAGCTCCCGTGACATCCTGTCCATTGTATGGTTTGTTGATCCCATGAAATTTTGTTCGAGCATCCCAACAGTTAGTCTAATAAAGTGCGTTTGTCCAGCTCACGTGCTTTTTATGGAGTCGCGGGCAGGAGGCACCTACTGCGTTCAGGTTACCTCAGAAATCTTCACCGTACAAGCGTTATGATACTGGAGTGTCAAACTTCACATGAATCTACACGCCGCTCGCAGTCCCAGCTTATTGGACACTGCACACTTGGACGAAAATGAACAGCGCACTACTAGTGGATTGACAACGGATTATCAAATAAATGTTTATGAAAATTTACATGTACCACTCGGGCGTACACTTTTATCAAAGTTTGTACTGCGAATAACATCTAGGTGGATGTGTCACGACTTTCGTATAAGCAAACTCATCAGGCTGTTGCGTCATCTATCGGTATGGCGTCAGATAGTTGTTAGGTCGCCTACCCTGCTACCGTCCCAAGGCGCCTCCGCCGTGAGAAAGGAAAAAAAAGATTGACTTTGTCCTAGTTTGCGGACCTGCTCAGAGCGGCCGAGAGGGTGGCCTTGGCTAGTTTTTACCCGTCGGACATTTTACTCCGTTTTGCGCACTAGTGGCCCTAACTATTTTTTCCAGTAAATGTCCTTCTAAGTACTTTGGCCTTGTCGCCTTGGTCATACACGTTTTGGGGCGGAACAAATCTCTTTTTTGTACGCGTCATTTGGCTTGCCTTGGGAGCGAATACGGTGACTGACATTCCCGTGTGAATTATTACTGGGACGAGAATCCGAATTCTGTCGAGCGCACCACTGTACCGAGATCGAACCAGTGTATTGTTTAGGAGGGTTTACAACAATAGTCGAACTACATCTTCCTAGATTCTGCCGGCAAATTCCTAAACCGCTCATTACACTACATAACAAACCTTGTAGCTGGTTTGACGAATTTCTATTTGTATTGTATACTAAGAAACCATGCCCATTTTTTAATTGTTGTAATCTGCAGTAAAACGTTCTCTTGTTCTTTAGTTGTCTTGTTCCGTCTACCAGCTTATGATTAAACCGAATAGGTAGGAATAACTGTCACTCAACAATAAATCCGTGGAGTGCAATTAGACATTTATCAAATGACAGTCTAATTCGGGTGGGACGAAATCTATGACAATCAACACTTTCTAGGGTTGTGAATAACAATTTTAATTTTTTACATAGAGCAAATCAACACACAACGAATAAAAAAATGATTTGTTACAGAATACACATAATGAAAACGACACGGTTTCTTACAGAAACGTACCAAATCACCCGTAAAGTTCGTTAAGAAGAGTAATTTGCGGTTTAGGAAATTTGTTGACAGAAATTAACAGACGTGTATTTTGATTATTTGCAATATGCCAGTTATTACATAACGAGTAGGTCTATATGGATTCCCTACCAAACGTAATACAGTTGCAGTATAATTTCTGAGAAAAATGAACGCCAGTGTAGAGTTGCGGGCCGAGAACGCCGGGAACTCGATATAAGTTGCATGTTTCAGCTACACCACAAACACAAACACTTGCTCGCATGTATCAGCAATCCTATCAGTTACCACTTGATGTATGGAGAACATCATTCCTCGCTAGAGTGCATGTTGAGATTTCTCGTATTTCACCCCAACCCAGGTTACTCCAGTTCCTAAATACGTGATTCCGTCTGACTACTCACAAGTAGTATCGTGTGATCCTTCATCCTCATGGAAACAGCCTATTTAAGATTTCCATTTAGTTATTTTTTAATCCTTCATTTGTACTATAACGGATCGTGTTCTGAAAACACAACAAAATAGATAATCGTTTCATTTGTTTCTACCCGACTTGTACATGTAAAGCAATCATCTTTGTTGCTAGCTATATCCGGGCAAACTTGAAGGCAGTCACCTATAGTAGATTCGAGTGTATGCGGTCTAGAGTGATACGTTTTCTACATCACCATTCAAAGGACACGGGTGATCAAAAGAAACTGAAAATTTCTTTTATGGATTTATGATGAACTTGTTCATAATCATATCAAAAATTAGGCTCTTGTGTGGTAGATAAAATAGACAACTGAGCAGGCTGTCAGACGATAAAACTACTGAGCTCGCCTTGGCTCGGAATAAGCATGCATGTACGTCAACTGACCTCAGTAAGTCAACCAGATCCATCAACTGGTCTCGGAATGTATCGTGGAGTGTAACTTGACAATAAAAACAGTTTCCTACGCACGCCGTACCAATACCATCACAAATGACCCAATTATAACACCCGCTGTGGAATGCATTATGAAATGTAAATACAGACCTAAAGAAACACTGTTATCAGTCTCAAAATATAAACAATACCAAACAGTTACAAGCTTCGGTAATTCATTGCAAGTTTATATGGATCTGAAGCAATAGTGATTACAAGTTGTCTTCGCGTAAAGTTCAACCTTCCTTGAATCCTATAGTTGAAGCTGTTCCAGTTGTACGTGGTCTCTAGCATTCCACAAAACTCCGACTGATACAAGTTATTTTGCCATCTAGCATTAGCACCCAGGTCGTAATTCTGTCATTCACATCATTTACCTAGAGCGGAATAACAAAATGAGTAAGTTCAACGCTTTCTTTTTAGGCGGGTTAAATGTACTAATGAGTCATCTCGCACAAGTTAGTCAAATTGGGGGGTGACCAACAGACAAGCTGAATCACCAGTGGTTCGAGTTCGTGATAAATGGTCGGCAAAACTTTCAGACACTCGATGACCTCCAAGAACATTTCAGTCTGTCCGGTATCAATCTCGTTCACGCCACCGTCATAACACCCGCCCCCTGGTTTGCTTCGACTTCACAAGCGTTGTTGACTCAAAGCGGATTATTTTCGAAGAGCAAATGACGGGATGATGATGCGGGTTACATCCTCATCAGCCTCATCAGAAAGACGGACTCCGATGAGGGGCAACGGTTACACAGGTGCAACCAGCATTCTGGTTGCATTTAGTCACTCGTCTTAGACAAATAAGCGGTCCGGATGACAGTTTTTAGGGGTGGGATGTGTGTTAGATGAAGGAGGGGTTATTCATGCCACCACATTGTTGAACACAGCATTGCTTTGTCTATGATGGAAATCAAGTGTTTCTGCCGTTGTGACCGTCATCTCATTGTGGTCGTTCAAATGACCGTAGACTCAAAAGTGTGAATCGCGCATAAGGGAATACAATAAATTGATAAAAAGTGGAGTGAAAGAAACAAAATGATGTGGTTCACACAAAATCAAACTGAGCAACTAACAAGAAAACAAACTTTTTTTAAAAAAGCTCCATCTAGCCGTATAGTGAGGACTATCTCCCATAAGTTAAAAAAGTGATCATATCTTACAAGGCTATACGAATCCTCACCGAGCTACATGTGCAAAGATGAAAATCTGTTTATTAAACTGAATAAACGAACGATCTTCAAAGGTTGGGAAGAAAACATGTTTTGAACCTGGGACAACATTACAAAAACCTTCCCAAATTTCAAACCAGCTTATAGGGCTTGAAGACGCAGCGTCGTGGAGACGGGCCTATCTTTTGTCAAACACGAAAAACCAATCAGCCACCGCATACGCCGGATTCGATTCGTGCAGGGTTTTATTCCTGAGATTCCAAACCATATTGGAAGATGGTAAATTTTTGACTATAGATAAAAAACCTCTACCTGGCTCGAGTGACATTCCTAAACATATGGCTGACATGACTTTCTGCAAATTAGGTGACGTTATGAATGATTGCAGGGTTGTTAAATCGGAATACGTTTTGAATAGAATAGCGGTTCAAAATGTTTACTGGCTTATGAAACAAGGTTTGTACGATGGAAACGGCGGTGCCTATACCTATGGTTATTTTCAACACACTCATGTATGACATAAGAGGTGGGGGAGCTTTTAAGATGTGTTGCTTTGAGGTGTACTTAATTTATTCGTTTAACTGTTACATAGTGTGTAAACGACACACATAATTTGATCATCTCGTTAAAATCGTGAGTCCATCCTTTTATGGGAGGTTTCTGTGGAAATAACCGTATGGTGGGATGCCACAAGCCGAAGTAGAAAATGGTATCGGCATGTCTAGAAATTCAGCAAGCAACTCGAATTCTTGCGAGTTCAATTAATGGAACAGTGCTTTTCAAAGCCCCCGAAATCAACATCCCATAAATTGCAACTGTGATGGGTAGGGTTCAAACACAAGAAGTCTTGGCAGTCACCTCCGTCCACGCGCATTGGTAAGCAGACTTTTACAGCAGAATGTTGTACGTATCCTAGGAAATGGGATGGGTTACGTTTGATGTGGCTCTCATGTGGGTATCTATCTTTAATGTTTTGGAACGCAGTCTCTTATGATGACTATCAGTCTCTTCCACCCGAGTACTGCGTTTAAAAACTATCCGTACACAACAATATAACGTTCATTTAAGTGTTCCAGATTTAAATCGTCGGTGGTTTTCTTATGGTTACTCTAGAGTTCTGTCAACTCCACTCTATCTTCAGTTAAGAATAAATCAGACAGAAAACTGTCTCCATATTAGTGAACTTAAAAGCAATGGTTTTAGACCTAGTCAGTTACGCGTACCCAAGCATCTAGTTCCAAGTCCTAACCAGCTTACTCAAGCGGCCGATTTTTTCACGGCGATCTTGTGCGCCCATGACATATTCATAATCATGGTATTAACGACAACCGTTAAACGATCATTAGGTACATCCGAATACGAGTTTCATTCAGCAAAATGAAGTTGAATATAATTGGAATGTTCTTTTTTGTTTTATTTGAAACTATTTTGCATGTCAATCGTTGTATGACAGGCAGTTTCTTTTTGAGAAGTATACTACTCACAAGTAGTATACTACTCATAAGTGGCATACTACTCACAAGTAGCATACTACTCACAAGTAGCATACTGCTCACAGGCGACATTTAGAAACAAAAGGGAAGGCTTCCAACGCCAGGAAAACGATGGACCAGAAGAGACTATCGGAATTGTGTGTACGCGCTGTGAGAGAAGTTCCACCAAGGCGAATGACAGCGTACTATCTCCCAGTGTATGTGAATGCACATCTGCCGTGCAAATGAGTGTATGCGTTTGTGATTTCATTTTTAACCTGACCTGTACGGGAGTTCGCGCAGTAGGCGAACTCCCAGGCTAAGCGTCTTTTGTGGTCACAGCACCAATCAGGGCAGTTTCGTCTGCTAACCCTGTTTGCGCCTACAAAGTAATTAACAAGGGTGTATTGCGGATTAGAATGTGCCTTCAATAGATGTTTTTCTTTTACCGAAATAAGCAGTGCCGTTTATTTTGGGAGGAATGACTTATCGTTGGATCCAGAGCCGTTATAGATTGCCTCTTGTATATCACTCACAACAAAACATAACAAAAATTCTCCTAATTTTGGTTTCGGTTAAAATTGCCCAAGCATATTCAGCTTGTCGTCTGATTATCTTCCAAACCGCAACATCACATCCCCCTCACCACTCAGCGTGCGTTATGTGAAAACAAAAATTAGATTAATAATCGGAACATATTTAATGCCGTCCAACATACTGTTATACATAAGATCTAAAATCACTAGTGTGACTGAACATGATGTAATTGTATTTCCTTGGACACATCAGGCTGGATGTCAGCCAGAAGAGATAATACAAATCGATTAGACATAAAGTTTAATCGACCTTCTGTCGTTCCATCCCCAAGTTTCGCCATCATCCCTCAATGAACTTACATAATCGACTATGGGAAAAATGGGTTTATAGTGAATATATATTTTTGACTAATTATCTTTGACGAACATACAAAAAGTGTATAAACAATCGCTGACCAACAGACAAATGCTTTCACTGGATTCGTCGAAGCTTAAAATGCTTTTAGACACCGACATTTATGCTAAGTTATAATGAAACAGTTTGTAGTAAACAGAACACAAATACATGCATATATTAGGTTGAAAAGCGATAAAATTCTCGGAATATAGCATATAATACAGTAAGGTTAAGTAAGAATGAAAAAAGATAGGTATGGTGGTGACACAGGCACTCAGGTTTGAGTTGAGCTCAGTTCATGAGGCAGCGGCATTGTTATTAAGAGCAGATCGTTAATGGCTGGGGTGGTCATGTTGGTCGGAGTCTATGTATAGCATCACGAATGTACACATCAAGTCGTCATTTAAGGTCACCCGCTGATGAAGTTGTCAAGGTTGATTCAAGCAATGTGTCCCAGATTAGACACTCTAACACTGAAGGATGTTGCCTGTATTTTAGGGGACTCATTCGGAGCTGCAACTTCTTCGAGTGACCTCTAAGAAAGAAATTCACACTAAGCATGAGAGTATTCCTTTGAAGCTGTGACGGCTGATATTGTTGTGACCGCAAAAGACGCTTGGTCTGAGGATTCGTTTATTGCGCAAACGCCCGTATAGGTCATGTCAAAAATCAAACCACAAACGCGTACACTCATTTGCACATCAGATATGCATTCACAAACATCATTGTCATTCGCCTTGGTGGAACTCCTGCCATAGAGTGTACACACTATTTCGATAGTCGCTCCTTGTCCTCCGTCTTCCTGGCATTCTCAGCTTGCCCTTTTGTTCCTGAACGTTGCCTGTGGGTAACATACTACTTGTGAGTAGTATACTACTCACAACAAAACTGCCTGTCAAACAACAATATAATATTCTGTAAACCAAAATATGGTCTCCTCTCACATGTCGATAACAATGGAAGAAATGACCCAACTTGAGCGACCTTCCTGAGCTAGAAAGTGCACAGGATTTCAAAGCAAGTGTTGTAGTCCTACACTGTGCCCTCTCAATCAAGTGAATAACGTTCTTGAGAAATGGCTGACAGGCTTGGATATCTAACTTAATACGAGTGTATACCTGTGATCCGAGCATCAAGAGAATATCGTCAAACAGAACTATTTCAAATAACGGGGTTAACATGTCAAGAGTCACGTTGACTCTCTTTGTCATTAAGGAGTAGCTACAAGACAAGTTGTGACATTCACAAAGTAACGTTTACAGAAGTCACTCACGTGCAGTAATATGCAGCTTTCCGATGTCTAAAAACAGTTGAGCGTGTGAAGTATTATTTCGAACGACAATAATCCGGTTGATAAAACACGCAAGAAGTTTTCTGGGGTGATAACTATTCAGTTGAAATATTGTAGAACGTAGTGATCCGACAAATAGATGAACGGAGAACCCAATTACGTTAAGAACACGAGATGCGATGCTCCTCAGTTTGTGGCTCAAAATAAAATTGGGTGTCACTTAAGATAAGTCTGTGACAAGTAGCTAGAGTGATGTAGAGCGAACTGATCTCTTCAAGCACGATGGGCAAGTTGCAGTTCAGTGAGCAAAAGATGCGTAATTTCCACAAACTCAGATTCTGTATATGGGCCAAGAAAACAGCAACTCTATCATTCTTCAGGGCAGTATATTAATTTCCGAGAATATATAATTGCTAATCCTCGGAATTACCGTAGGTTACAAAATTAGTAAAGTATGCTTTGAAGCCACATACTGTTAATGGTTGATTATCCAAGTGATTTCACTTAGGAAAGAGGTCAGAAAACAGTATGTGCTTATTAGGTAATTGTGGACTTCTTGATATCAATTGGACTACATATGCAACCTTGGTCAACATGCTCACCAGATCTTAATCTGATCAAACAGGTTTGATACAGGCTAGACTGCGTATTCAGTCATCACAGTAAATCTTGCCCAATTGGTAAATGTACTTGCCATTACGTGGACCATATTTTACGTCACGGGCCTCATGAATATCAAGACCAGTAGAATGGATTTGGCTATCATGACCAGCAATGACGTAGTTTCCTGGTAAACACAAAATATTATAAGCCGTCATTTTTGTAAGGTAGCGACTGTCACTATCAGTCACTGATCAGAGAATCGGCCTTTCTACATCGACATAAGTTTTCTCATTTAGTGGTCCAGCAGAAAATAACTTATTATTGATTATTAACCTAATCAACAAGCAACATCAACTTGTCAGCAATTATCGTGACTCAGTGATATAGAAGCACTTTTGATGTTCATTCTGCTAGTTTATAAGAGACCCAATTGCGAAAAATCTGGGCTTCAACTGGATTCGAACCAGCGACAAAAACAGCGTGACCAAACGTGACAAATGCCCTACTAGCTGAGCTACGAAGTCACGCCAGGTGATCCGAAATTTCACATTTCGACTCAGTCATCCACCCAAACCGCCATCTTAAAGGAAATTCACCAAATGATCCCAAGATTGACTGCCTCAGCAGGATTTCTCAATCATTTCACGTTAGAATTAATCAAATCCACTGATGAACCACGAAGAGTTTAGCTGTTTTGCTGTTGAGTCTCTTTTAAATTGTCAAGTCTGCCAAGCTATTTATTAGCAATACATTCCGCTAATGAAAGATTGGGAAATATCCCCGTTCAGATACTTTTCTACATAGGGGAATCACGTTGATTTAAGTGTCAGAACCTGTTTTTATGGTATAAGAATGCGGATCGCACAAGGACTGTCTATTTATAAACCCGATACAGGTGGTATATACCTTAAAAATACAACGAACACAATCACTCTTTTGCATAGAACGATAATCCCGGAGCACCACAGTTGTCATCGGCCAGCTTGCGGATGGTGAATACAATGTCTTGCTGAGGTGAGCTCCAGTGTTTCTACTTGTATCTCCCACTTCAATGCTGAAATAGTGGCTACGCGAGTGTTGTACACTATGGTCGTTCATCCTCGCCACATTGCCAGGATTACGTCATTTGTATTTTGACTCTGAGTGAAGGTATGGCGACAAGTTCGAAGGGTGTAAGGAGCAACCATTCTTTCGCGTTTACTAACGACGTGTTGTACGTCTTGAAGTAACACGTGTTAACCATTATTCAACACGTGGCGTGATACGACTCCCATGTGAAATTTGCTGGTAGTGTGTAGATCAGGTGGGTGTGGGAGCCTAACGAGATATTGACTCCTAGAAAGCTAGTTCAAATGAAGTTTCTTCAGACCATGTTTAAAATCTGAAGTTAACAGACATTTTGGAAACAGACCTTGTGTTCCGGTGGGCTGAAGTGAATTGTTTGTGTGATATTGCTAATGTCATCACCCAGGTCCATTAAGTCCTCTAGAGAAATTTTTCGAAGTGACTTCAAACTGCTGTTTACGAATAGCGGTTACTACTGTAAAACTAGTAAACAGGAAAGTGAACAGTCTATTGTACCGGAATTCAGAATCTGGAGTAAACTTCTCAACAGTTGTATCGAGTACCCATCGACTAGCTTCTTTTCACTACTTAGTTATTCGAAGTGTTTTTCTGCGTACTCGGTGGCATGCCTCAACGAGATAATTTTCAAGTACTCATACTCTTTAGTCACACCGAATTCCTGATGACATCGCGAATTTCCTAAGCATCTTAGGTCGGTAATGCTGAAGTAGGATGCAAAGATGTGATACGTGATTTAGTGATGCTTCTGGTTTCAAATGATGTTCTGCTCATCTGAAGCAAATGACAGGCGCAACGCCCAAAATAGAGTGAAATTGGTTCTAACTGCGTTAATTGAGACGAGATTCGACTGTTCATTGTGTGCTATGCAGAATATGTCTTCAAATCTGCATCTCTATACGACAAAAAGATCGTGCCACGGAAACAATAAAACTTTCCCTGGAAAATATTTGTCAACAACTAGGGTGTATCAGTCTAAGTGTAGCACCCAGGGGTCGAAATGTTTGTTACTGGTGTTCAAAGACAAACGCGGGGGCTCAGTGTTCTTTTATTGTTTGAGTGCTAATATAGATTGTTCATCACCTACAACGTGCACAATGTGTATCAGGAATTGAAAACTTTATCAAACATATGTTGCAATTTGTACATGGTTCTGTTTAATCTTGGCCGCATCACGGCCTTTAATGCACTATCCTCATTTTTGAGCAACGAGTATCTCCTAGGCAGACCGTAACATGCGAATGATGTGTAGAGTAAATTAGACGATTGTTGCTTGCACCTTTCTTAGTCTACAGTCCGACCACTTACGTTGTGACCATGTTTAATTGTGAACTAAAGGGTACCGTACTAATCAACCCGTGTTTGCTCTCTACAACTGGATTAAGACTATAATACACAAACCGTTACACAGTTGCATACATGTCATTTTGGTTATGTATTTAAGGATTAATTTCCTAGTAAAACGGTAATATGGACTAGCGACCAGTCGTCTAAAAAAGTGATTATTTTGTCTGTTGTCTTTTACTAAGATCAACCAGTAAAAGAAATATCAGAACATGTAGGACGCGATAGAATTGGTGTCACATTTAATCCAGGTCCGTACACATTTGTTGGCATTCATTCATGGGTTACGATTATTACCTAATTCGGGTCATGGTGTGACTCATTACGCTTCACCACATTCGGTGTCTGAATCATGCTGTCCTCATTAAATGGGTTTCTTACCGTACGGCTGAGCAAGTTGTATGTAACTGTGGTGAGGGATTTAATGTCTTTGGGTCTCCGAGACACGAGGCTATCGCGCTACACCAACCTGTACGCCAAATTTGCGTGTGACGGGTTCGGTAATAATGAGGCCATAAACAGAGGCGGTGCTGTGGCCCGGAGATTATCCTACCCGCCCCATAGTCTTGTCATCACGTTGTGTCGTCAAGCCAACCCAAATGAATTCTGAAACACAACGGTCGCGTAAACACCGAGCCGATCTGTGGGACGAACAGACAACACCACCCATGTCTAGTTGATACAACCTTATGATTTGTGTGTGCGAACTCCACTGCCAGCTAATTTTGGAGTGTCTACTACTGATTCACCACTTGCGTCCGGACAGTGCCATTTAAGATGTAATCAGGGTGTATTATATACGTATGTAGATTCCGGTTGGGCTAAATAGACAATTAGCACCGACGTAATCTATGATCATTTTATGAATTCGTGAATCGGAAATTCTAAGGTGGGTTACTTGGGTGGTTTGCCAAGTCACTGAGACTGACAAACTATTGAAAACTAGTGTTGTGAGCCGAGAACGCGAATGGCACAAGGGTTGTCTATTCAAGAAAACAACACATGGGTTAAGCGTTTAAACAGCACAAGAAACAAAAACACTCATTTGCATACGGTACTCGGCCCAGACCGTCCCGGTTGCCACAGGCGCCAATACTCAGTTCATTTACTTAGCAAGGACTATTTTGGGTGATGATGCCCTCCGATTTTTCTTCCTGCATTTTTCCTGCGGCTACTTCGATGTCAAAATATGCGCTCTGGTCCTACTACTGAATAGGAGGCGTGTGAGTAGTATATTACGATCGATCATCTTCCCTACACAATAGTTGTGTAGTTGGTTGGTCACGTTCACAGAAAACCGCAGATTATCTGTGAGCACTCAACGATATCATATGTTATGTTTTGCCTTCGATAAACAGCAATCCCCATAATGAATGGACCAAAGGTAGCTTGGACAGTATTTAAGGAAGAATTGGTGCCACGAACTGTTTGAAATGAGTTGTGCAGTTACTGCTTGTTCAATTCGGCAAATGAGGTTAAGTCAGCCCAATTTGTGTAAAAGTGCTGATGTGAACGGGTGACTATCTTCCACTCTGAAGCGCGTTGACAGAGTACGGGAGTGGAGAAGAGGCGTAGGTCGTATTGTTTTTAAACCGTATTCAAGTCAACTGTATCAGATGGATTCAATGATTGACACAGATTGAGTTAATGTACCTGGGGCAAACAGTTAACCTAAGTGTTCTCTGCCAAATCAACAGCTTAGTCTATTGTGCTAATTTCTTTCTATGTATACAGGATGGAGCCAGATCTCATAAACTGTCTGCCAATCAGGGTAATAGATTTTCTGGCGAATACGTGCAAGCAGATACACGTGCTAAAACGACCGTTTAGTGAAGACATCTTAGTGAATACGAAGGCTATGATCAACTGTGAGTGCTGTTCAACTCGAAACATCTTACTGTATTGTTCTGGCTTCATCAATGGGTTCATCTGAACATGATAGGATAACTACTAAATAAACTCATATGGTTGCTGGAAGATTTCTGTTGTTTAAGGTCCACTTTCAAATCCAATGGACTTGACCCTCAAAAATAACGACTGCTGATAACTCCTTCCCTTATTCCGGCTACTCGATCAACAGAATATTTTGATTTCTTGATTCCCATCTTGGACTATAGTGTCTTTGACGTAGTTAACAGGTGGGTGTGTATTCAAGAAAATGAATATTAGATGTGTGGGTCTAGTATTGCATCCAAAAATAGTAATTAAGAGTCGTAGATTTGGAGATGATGAAGACATTTTTTTCATTTTCACCCTTCACACAATACGCAAGTGAATAAGTTTTTTAAGTCAAATGGATTTGACAAATAACCCCACATGAACAACAAAATGGATGTGTTTACTTGCCTTTTGTCGGGCTAAAGTGAACATTACTGTTTGCCGTTTTTGGTGGACACGATCAGTAGTGATCATCTCAACTAAAGTTGATACACGTCGTTGTAGAGTACGTCTTTCACTACTAAAAATCAGCAACATAATTACGGTTACCAGTCATTGACCGGTGATTAGCGAATAAAGCGTTGTGCTGGAACCTGTGTCCTTGTTGTCCGTACTTCGGTTGATCACCCAATCGATCAACCATGTGTTACCTAAATGATATTACTTTGATTTCTGCTAGAGAGTCTAATTTGTGTCAGCGTCGCTTGGTTCGAATTCATAAATACATTCAAGAGTTCGTTGCCCATGTAGCAACATTTTGCAGGGACGATAGGCAGTTTCTAAGTTGACATTATTAAGCACAGAATTGCAGTGTTTTATGCTTATATTCAAGCTGTACTGCCCCTTTTGCATATCATCGGACGATCATTATTGGATTACATTTTCATGCTAACAACCTTCTTGTTCATTTCGGTTATTGGAACTGTTCAAAAAGTTTTACTATATATCCGGTTAAAAAATATCTGGAGGTTCAGAATTAAACCAGTTCCATTGAATGTTTTTCAGTGGGTCGTAAACACTCGCCGAGCCTTCACACTGTCTACAAGTAGCCTAGGTAGAAACTGTACATTCGATAAGGTTTCATAAATTCATTCTAGTTCTCTGTTCATAAATTCATATTGTTTCGGCAAACATTGTCCATTCGAGTTATAATCTAAAAACATGTATTGGCCAACAGTACTTGTGGGTAGTTGGCCAAAAAATGACTTCACATGAAGGCCACGTATCGTAAAAAAACTGGTTTGTTGCTCCTTCCTATCAGAGCCTAAAAATCACCGTCCTCTACCGGTCGCATGTGTTTCCATGGCTCTTGAGGGACTTGACAGCATATCAACAAAATCAACACCTCAGTCTCCACCCTAGCTTCTGTTTCTTGATCTCATCGGGGTCGTCCAGACATGAAAGTTGTAGCTATGACGAAGAAGCTTGATTCAGCTGAGGATCGTGTTAACAGGTGACCTTACTAAGTCAGAGGAAGTATGCCATAGACTAGGTCAGTAGTGTCTCACTTAAACGGGAGGATGGCCAACTTACACCGGGTCTCATGCTGCTTATGGGCTCAGTTCGATCAAGTAGAGCAGGTCATAATGACGAAGATCGTACATAGCGAGTTGCCAAGGTGATGGACTAAACGCAGCAGCTGCTCGTGTCACAGTACCTAATGTCGAGTGGGCTGTATGATAAAATTTGGAACCATTAGATTGAACAGTGTAGCTCAAGATGGCTCTGGCATACTAGGATGGTGCAGTAAGATGGACAGCCCACACTGGGCACACTCACTTTCGCCACTGAGACAAGTCTGTATAGATTAAGACAACACACTGGGATGATAGAATTGAGACATACGACACACTGAACTACAGGAGTATTTCCGAAAACCATCTGGCCGATTCATGTTTTAAGATATCTTTGACAGATCTGTGTCCACATGTTCGCATCAACCAATCTGGACAACCAACATCCAGTTCGTTTGAGGTCATGAAAACGATAGCGTGTGCTACGACCTGATCGTACAACTCCGTTAACTACTTCACGTGTGCCGAGGCTACTATGGTTCATAATGCGTAGTAATCGTGTGGATAGTGTATGAAGTATGCGTACAGTAAAGTCGATTCATCAGCAAATAGGCAAACCCTGTGATGCGTTAGGTGTCAGGTGTTTCGGTTATTTATGAGTTTGAGTTACATTTAGCGGTAGTGAGCGATCGAATCCTAATCGGCAATCCTCAGTGTGTTGTCCATCTGGATGACTGATTCGAAACCATCTGTGTTAATCACTACTTGTTCATTGATTCCGCTTGTTCTTCGATTGATTTGGATCCAGCCTCGAAATGCGTGAACTTCTGTACTAAAACAAATCACCAGACACCACAACATCCACAAATGCTGTGAATGATCATTTCCGTCAAATAGGATTCGAGAACTGTTAAAGAATGGAATCTGTCTGTATCATCTGAATATGATCCATTTGATTTGACATAACGAGTATCGATATGCCACATAATGGACCCTTAACAGAATCTCAACTTGGGCGCAAATCGATTAAGTCAACTAACAGAGTATCAGCCATATCAGGGTGCTTATGTATGAATGTGCCATTTTACCGCCAACCTCACTCAACGATTCAGTGAAAACTCACTAAGTCATCCAGAAAGGATTATTATTATTATTGCTATTATAATTATATTTTGAAGAACGAATTACGCTTCATTCAAAGAAGTAAGTGGTGGCAACCGGAATATGCAAACAATAAGAAAGGGAATTCCAAGCGAGCTGGCCGTCAAATGCAGGTCATAGCATGATGCTCAACATTGTACACTTGACGTATCCTCTCAATTAGTGGCAAAGGTAAACAGTACTATAGTCAACAGATGAAA
>JTDE01000336.1:198823-218427 GCA_014338405.1 Paragonimus skrjabini miyazakii
AGTTACTGCTTGAGTTATATTTTGTTTTTAAACAGTAGTATTGTCGTGTAACATACACCTTCGTTTGTGAGTAGTATAGTGCGTACATTCAGGAATTAAGGGACAAGGCTCAACGCCAGGAAGACGATGGACCAGAAGCGCACTATTGGAATAGTGTGCACGCACTATGGGTAGCGTGAAACCAGGACGAATGACAACGTGCTGCAACCTAATGTATGTGAATGCACATCAGCCGTGCAAATGAGTGCACGTGTCCGTGGTCCTATGTTTTAACATAACTTGTGTGAAATTTCATGCAATAAACAACTTTGCAGTCCAAGCATCTTTTGCGGTCACAACATTAGGATATATTAAAAAAATAAAACCGAAAAATGAGAGTATCGAAAACCTGGTGGCTGTTCAGTACTCCCGAATGATGGCATAGTGGAGGCTCACGCATCGGGATGGGAAATGTCACTTCGTAGGAGGACCTCTGCCAGAAAATAAGATCGTGAGCGACGCCAACTTCCTCTCACGAAGGCGTCGCGTTTTCGGGAATCCCAGAATCATCAACAGGCAAACTCAGTTACTGCAAAGGTGGGGAGCCGAGTAGAAGAATGGTATGAGGTGATCAATGATTCCACGGCAAGTACTGATTAAGTGACCGTGAGCGATTGGATTCACTCGATAGCTCACCGTATGGAGGAACGGTTACATAGCCACATTATGACAGGCAGTCTCATATTCTCCAGACAACTCGGCTTCGATGGATATCCACTATGTTAATGTTAAGTACGACAGCTTTGTGGTCACGACGACGATTACATCGAGTCTGATGAACAAGATTGGCGTTGATACTCGTAGCTCCTTGAAGATCGTATAACCAAAAGTGTGTAGTCTTCTCACTAGGTCCTTGGCCACTATTTTTTTTACCTAGCACAGCGTATAATGTCTGTGCTCCAGTATGACTGACGATTTATAAGCGACGTTTTCTAGTTGATGGCGGTTGCCACGATAGAAAACTGAGTGGGTACCTGGGCTACTTCGAAAATTCCGGACGCTAATCTGTTGGAGGCCGAGTCGAAGTTGGATGGTGCGTATGAAGACCATAGAGAAGATACAGTCCGCAGAGAGCAGTTAACAATTGGAGAGTGGAGACAGGACCAACTTCCGAAGACCACGACCGTTCAGCCTATGATAGAACCATGTGAACTTCGTTCTTGTACGTCACCGTCACAATTCCTTCGTCTGCTGGAGACGTAAGGTATCTCATCCTGGGGTCAAACAAATTGTTCTTGCTCATTTTCTTCAGGATTGGACATTGACTGCAGAACAGTGCCTTCAGTCGTGATCTGCGCGAAATGGGGATGGTGGTGATCAACCTCAGAATGTCCAGTCTGCCAGAGCGAACCGGAGCGTGGATGTAGTTAACTAACCTTCCTTTTAGGAAGAATGGAGCTGCCGCCGAATAAGCTGATGGATTGCACTGCCCACCGTTTGGGTGTATTGCAGTGGTCTCGGGTCATAACCAACGAGTGATTCATCTTATAGATGAGAAGCTGTCGCAACAGGTAGACGAGCTAATGCTTCTTTGGAGACGATTGGGTCGTTTAATTCAGCGTCGCGCGAAGGTACAGTCGATGGTTAATAAAGACTACTTTTCCAGGCGAACGGGATATTTAGCTAAGAGGAGCTCAGTGAATGGATAGTGTCAACAATAATTGTCGACTGGTTTCAGAGTGCTGGCTGCGACTACCAGCTTCTCCGATTTACGTGTCAGATTCTCTGGCCGGAGGATCGGATCATGAACGTACACGAAGGCAATGATCGCCGTATCATAGGACTGTTAACCGAGTTCTGGTCGCGATACAGCTGGCACCTCATCCATTACCATGCTGCACAACAGAGGTGATAAGAGGTCACATTAGTGAACACCACGATGGAACCAGAAGACTAAATCTCCAAGTACTGTCGACGATTTTTGGTACAAATCAAAAATTTGGTATATTATATATGGAGGGGCGCTGAAAACCTGGGGTGATCTGCTAATCAGAGCTTACGAAATGGACACGAACGTCTTCGGCAGGTCGATAATAGCTACACAAAAGCTGGAGGCTGTTGGACTGGAGTTTCGAAACAGCACGTTATTAGTGGATTTGTCTCCAGGCTCTCGCCACTTTGTAGGAATGCGAATTGGAGAGCACGCAATTGCAAGCATGTGTTCTAGCGATTGACCAAAATCGTGTGGAAATGACATACCAACGTTTTTGATACTGCAGTGGGTGTCAGATCGCTGAGAGAGATTGCGTTGTTTATTCTTGGATCAAGCGTGATGTAAGGATGGGACAGATAGAGTGGACAATCCTCTGTCGAAAGAAAGATTTCGGCTATGATTAGATTCTGCTGAGTACCACAACGGCGGCTAGACTACTATTATATTACTCAATGTTGGTGCTAGCTACCACTTGCTGTGCAATTCCGTTCTTGCGCGATACCCTTCTTCGTGCTGTAATAAATCCAACCTTTTTTCATGGACAGTCAACGCAGTAGTAGTTATCCGCATCTGAATTGTCCAGTTCACATACAGTATAGTTCTGTGCCTGCTAGTCTTTCACATATTATCCGAGACGAACAATTAACTCCTACTGTATGGAGCCATTTGAATTGTTGTACATGTCCTTTTTTCGGTTCACTGATCTACAAAATGGACAGTGACTATAACTGATTTTACACTGGCTTCGTAGTGGTTCAGTCCACCACAAGAACCTCGTAACGATATCCTGATTTCTTGCTGTCCTGGTTAGAACGAATCTGAGATAGTCAGGCACTTTGATCTTTGGGTTGAAGTCCATTTCATCTACTGCCATTAATTACTACAGTACCACTGTCCATGAAACCATGCATACGACAAGCGCTATAGCTAGTGGAAAGTTCGAAATAGATCATATTGCTTGTCCTGAATTCTTGTTTATGTCACGTTTATTGGGGTTTGTCTGTTAGAGATGTAGAATTTCCATAACATACACCGGTAGTGGGAATATCAAACGGCTTGAAGAACGACAAGGAGGTTTACCGGACATACTGAGTTTCGGAGATGAAAGTACCTGCCAGTCATGGAAGTTCTCAAAATTCCATACGCAAGACATCTAGTGTTAAACTAAATGCATCTACTAGCGCGTGAAGTAAGTTCATCAGTCAGCCACTTCGTCATTGGGATCACTGCCTTTGGGGATTCAGCCACTGATATTGCCTGAGTGGTTAATTATTGTCTACCATCCAAATAAAACGTCAACGAGAGGTTTGAACTTGTCAAGATTTACGAGAAAATTGGCACAGTCCCCTGAAAGGTTGGTGTTAATAAGTTTACTTAAGTTTCAGGCTAAACAGCTTCGAACATCGGCAATCTACTTCTAGCAGTAATTAAAAAGACATCTATTTTTAGACAAAAGCTGTATCCACACAGTTTACTAGGTCTATCCAGAGGTAGATAAACTTGAAGACAGCAGAAGTTCACTAAGACAGCTCACCTTTAGACCTAAACTCAAGTTAGCCATTTTAAGCAGCATCGTTTATAATCATGTGGAAGACAGGAGCGACATATATGCTGACCTATGAACATCATGGTTGTGGCTGCTATCACATCAACCGGTTGAAAGTACTAGTGCCCAAGGTCAAAATATCAGCTAATCAGTGGTTTGTTTCACTGACTTCTATCTGTTTTCAGGGGTATCACTCGAATCACAACCTATTAGGCCAAGTTCCTCTGTCATGTATGACCAGTCAGTAGTTTTGTATGCAGTTAAATGACAAAATCAAAATCGGCCCGCTCTGATTCAATAGGGACTTTTACACAATATCTTCCTAAATCTGGAAGCAGGTTGAACAAGCCACTTAAGAGTAAGCACTCTGATAGTGGCACGTGGAAGAAGCTTCATGCCACTTATGTTTAAACAAACGCACTTTTCCCTAGCCAGAGGTCATACTCTGTTAAAAATTTGTCTTTTGTTCAGAAAAAGAGAATGCTGCGCCATTGTGGACCTCTCCAGCGCCGCCTCTGTGTGTCCGCTAGTCACGCATTCAGACATACTGTTTAACCAAGCGGAAGGCGTTGAAGTAGACCGACTGACAAGAAAGATTGAGGTCAGACAATGGTTACCTGTACGTCTGTATTTGTGTGTGTATGTAAGCCCATTGAGACGGCTGCTGATGGCTTTTCACAGTCGTGTTACAGGAAGAAACGCAACTTTGTATGTCAGTCTGACCTTTGTGTCAACCAAGGCGCCGAAAATGTATGGAATTTTCCTGTCTCATCATCTTTGGAAAGGAGTTTGATCATCTACCCCTTCATAAATGTTTCAGTGTGGTTTTATGTAAGAGATGATTGTCCGAGAGAGCAGACTGTGAATGGAACATCTTAAAATGACTCGTCGGCCAGCTGGTAACATTCGGAAGGGAAACTCGAGTGATGCAATCGGTAAGGACACACAAACGAATAAACATGCCAGTCTGTTTGAAGTAAACTTTTGATGGGTTTTTAATTATTGGGAAACCAAGGCAGGCCGCATCTTATTTTATTATTTACAAAAACTTTTTAATTTATCGGCCTATTTCGACAATTCGTCAATTTCTAACTGCGAACGGTAGTGACAACTGCTATATACTAGTATCCTCATATTACTGAGAAAGCGACTAGTAGTAAAGAGTTACCGTTACACAAACAGATGATGTGAGATTATTTTTCCTAGCAGACAATGACCGCTCAAAGTCTCGAACCGAACAGAATCTGATTTTCGGTTTATGTGAAATATAAGATATGAAAATTGCCGGGTATTTATACGTATAGGGATAGCTATATATAATACTTTATATGGTTTAGTTGTTTGATAAATATATTAAGAACGCAATAGTTGCTTATGAAGTGTTTCGTTTCCTAAAGTCTATCACTTAGTAGAAGACATGCTTTACTTATTATATACCTTAAACAAACCTACTCTAAGTTAACCTGAGCATGATGACGCACCCTACTCATTAAAAATTGGACCATAAAGTAGGGAGCGTACATTCTTTTTACGAAGTAAATGAAATGCTTCTTTTTTGAGGCACCAGCTGACGATATAAGTACTTTCTGAATGAGGTCCATGTAAAACATGACAGAAACTATAAACGTTCGCCAATTTTGACGTGTCTCTGACCATAAACTGACCAAACTCGCTTCCAACTGATGCCCCCTAAATTGAAAGTAGCGTTTAGCAGATCAGTAACCCCATGAAACGAGCGTTGTAGTCAGTTCAAATGTCATAAATTTGAGTTCATCATACAAGTGCAGTGTTTACGAGGGGCACAAAATTTTATGATCCTTATTTCATGTTATTGACATACAAGAAGGAAAACAAAGCGTGGGAAAATTAATCAGTTGGTTTAACAGGATTTAACAGTACAGTAATTTAGTAGTAAACGGTAGATTTACCGAGAGGAATGAAGAAAATATTGGACAATATTGGGAATTTGAACCGAAAAAAGACAACAGCAGGGAGTCTTAAATTTCTTAAGATGTACGTAAAAGCTAACCGACTGCTTCTCAATGTCTTTCAATCCGTTGTTAACGAAGTGACGTCGTGACAGTAAATGCTTCTTTTGTATTGATCATTGAATTTACACGTACCTCTATGAAGGATTGTAGTAAATATGTTCGTTTATCACTGCTCTAATGCATACTGAGCGAGCGGGACGATGATACGTTCTAGTATGGGATGTAGGTTTATAGCACCATTGGTTGTGCATCCGAAGATTGAATGTCTTGTATATGATGTGGATATATTGTCATTTGTAATATGAAGATATCTTTCATTCATAACAATCATAGTCAACAGCAGCCAACTATTTTTTTGTCGAGAACTGGTTGCCAGTTGCGGTTGTAACATGCTAGCCAGACGTTTTGCATTCAGCGACTTATTGTACTCGTTAACCTACTTCTGGTGAAGTTGACACACCTGGAGGTAGCATTCCCCCGAAGTAATGGTCCCGGTGACAGGAACAATCATAAACAAACTGCACAGTAAAACCTGCACGCAACTTACATAATAGAGTATCGTAACAGTGACAACCAGTTGGTAGCACATTGTGTTGCCGCAACTCGCGAACGAGCACGCACATGTGTTTATCAAAAGTATCCACAACTCAAGTCCAATTTATAGGCACATATCTCAGGTTTGTTTTTCACAAATCAGACATCTCATAACGTGAAGAACTGTGGAAGCAACCATTGTATTCGTAAGGAAAAAATATAATAGTGCAGTATACATATAGTATCTTATTATTTCCCTAATTAATACATTCACCCTATAAAACTAATTTGGATAACTTACAAAGTTGCTTGCTATTTTGTTCCATGTCGTTAACAGAATAATTTGTACACTTGCTAATTTGTGTAGCAATCTAACTTTATTGGAGTGCATCTGACAAGCTTAACTGATCTCTCGGCAAAGAGGATCATGTCATTCAAACCCATTCCAGCTCTGGGTCATTGACTGGTGAATATGCATGTTGTGGGCATAAATGCCACGCTCCAAGTACAATGGTTATTTCAAAAACGTTGACAGTTTCGTTGAGACATGAGTGCCTGTAAGAAAAAAAGTGGATAACAAAGGTGTGGACTATCCACAAGGTTCTGACGAGTTGTTAACTTTGGACAAACAATGAATATTCTTTATCGCTGAGGATGAGAAACTCAAGAAGTGGTAATCTAAAAAACTGCTTTGAAGCCACCGGGACAGCTTTTGTATGAGCTACTGCCGACAATAATCCGATTAAGTTGTAACTTACGGAATAATACAATCTAGGATGTGCCCAAAAAGTAGGCGGAGATGTCTGAATTATTTATACTACCATGGTTATTTAGTTATTCCATTTAGCAAAAGACTTCTTATCGGTATACACCAGAGAACAGCCTACAGGACCATGTTAAACATGCTGTGCAGTTGAAAAATCTGGTGGTAGCTGTGAAAAATATTGAAAGTTTGTCCAGTTTAAATGTGTTTTTTTTGTATTACCGCAAAAAGATTAGTACATCGTTGAGTATTAAGCTGATGCCTTCCGTAAGTCTTATCTGTAGGATTGTTTAACTTATGTCTTGTTATATATTCTATGTATATCTTCAGCTCACATGTGCTAGACACTACATTTTCAGTTACGTTTTTTCTCAGTGTAATTTTGAAGCTGTGCGTAAAAAAAAACTTCAAATCATTATCAGACAATTTGCTACTGTTTGCGGAATCTCGGAATTAAGTAGTCTCATCGTCATACGTGTTGAAATACAATAAATGTTAAATCGTCTGAACGTCCTATACTTGAATGAGTTTTCAAACCATGTTGAGAACTCTCGTAAGGCTCAATCTAAAGCTTTTGAACGAAGACAGCATTTGATTTCATGTAAAATGGGATACGACTGTGGGCAACTAGTCCTGTGGTCACCCAAGTAAAACACAAAGTGGAACTGTGTCGTAAGGTTTGTAGTTTATTATTGACCGATTCCATATCACCACTTTTGGGAATAAAACCTAACGATAATACTCATTACCCCACTTAAAGCGACTAGAACCAATGTCAGTAAAAGATCTTAACTAGTACAGAACGAAAACGGTGGACCTAGCTGGTCAGTGTCAATGAGTCCCTTCAGAAAACCCGTCTAATGACAAAAGACTACATAAGTGCACCGAATGAGTTGAACATCATTCATAATTGATCACAGCTGTCGCATTCCCATAGACTTTTCAATCGACCCCTTTCGAAAATCTATTGTGGGTGATGTTCAACTTGAAATTAACCAAATCTCCGACTACTCATCAGTAATCTTCAACATCGGTTTAATTCTACTTACCGAAATCTCTCCGTCACCCATGAACAAGAGTTAGACAACTCACTACCATTATTAGACGTCCTTATTTCTAGGCACTTAGACGATGCACTTAGCCGGTCTGTTTATCGAAAAGCCACAGGGAGTGAGCAATACCTACAACTCTCTTCTTTTGTGGTTGTGGTTTACAAACGTAGACTGGTAACCACAATATTACCGATGTAAGTCGAAAATGGAAATCTGTCAGTGACCGCACATATCCAGCAACGGAATTGCGCTTGTTGCTGCCCACCTACAGGGCGAGTCTCCATTGCCCCGATCGTTCTTTCTCAGAAAACTCTGCCCCTCGTGTCACCTATCAGTTCACTTGCAGTTGCGGTGAACGGCTTTTGACTACCAAAAGTGGGACAATGAATAGCATCTACGTGAATTCAGTCTCTTACAGGCGGTCTTGAAAGTTCTTCACACGATCACAACCAAAACTCACGGATGAGCTCATCTGTATGTATTCAACACACTTGACACCGCGGATCATCCAGCAAAGCGGGACGACGATAAAGGCGTTGAATATTGACTTATACAAGCTTTTGCGATCGGAACGTTCGAATAAGCACGAGGACAATGAAAAGGATGATTGATATCGCCACTGGATCATAGATGTTCGTGTCAGTATCCAGTCTTCTGAAGCTCCCTAGAATATCTCAATAAATTAACCAGCAATTGGTCGCTAAATTTTCTGAAATCTATTGGGTAGCATAATATATTATCTGCGGTGAGCATCACTTCCCACCAACCTCAACTGATAAAACAAGGCATATGAGAAGATGTAAATTTTGCGTCTGCAAGTGTTAAAAATGTAAGCCGTTATTCTGCATAAATAAAAGTAGTCATCATAACGAGAGCGTTTTTCTCTTCATACCCGGGAAAAATAAACTCGCAAAGTTTAATAATACACTGGATGACCTTGAAGCGCAGTTTTCTAATTGGGTAATTCCCTCTCCTAGATCGAGATAGAGAAATGCGCGTTGGTGTACTTATGAATGTCCAAACATTTCTCGGGATTAAAAAAAGCATGCGCACATAAATGAAACATGAAATAATGTGATTCAGCATATATATATATGTATACATAAATGTATATATTTAAACAGAATATGTTTGTGTGCAATCACAATTTCTTGTTTATATATATATATGCCTATATATACTTACATGTATATACGACGTACGCATATTTAGTTATATGTGTATATTGTGTGTTACATGTATGGACTATATGGAATATATATCTAAAATAAGCTGGAATCCAGTAGTTAAAGGATGCATGTCTCATTTTTAAAGTTTTCATTCGGGAATTATGATCCTATGGATCTTGGTTCCGTTAAACTTACCCAACTGGTAAGTTTTGGGTTAAAATGTCTTCAGGTTGCAATGGGTGGATGGGAGGTTGAACATTTGACAAACATGAATAACTGATAAAATTACTCGAGCAAGCTACCGTTTCATATTACCGAAAATATGACTGATAATTGATTCTTTCCTAGTTGTGTTAATTGCCTTGCGTAACTGGGCAGTGGTCAGCGTATGTAGCTAGAATTATCAGACTGAACTGCGGTTGCCTGTACTCACAGCGATTGCCAGTCAATCGGCCAGCGTCATGCTAACCTCAACTAGAGTCGTTGGCCTGCGGAGCATGATCACATGCGCTCCGGGGTTAGTGAATTATGTGAGCAGATAAACTTGGTTATTCGGACTGACCAGACGTACAATTCCATCCGATTAATGTTTGGGAAACAGAAGTCATTTCATCAGCATCGAACTGAAGAAGATATTGGAAGATAACAGCGAAAAAATACACAGCCAAGGTCCATTCCATAAAAAGATTTCAGCAGGAAGTTAATCCCTTTTGATTTATCGACATCAATCATAGAAAATGCCAGTTTACTGAGGGTCCCGATCGTCATCAGTGGGTGATCCCTTTGTGCGTTAGCTCCGGCATCAGAACTCAGGGAAAAACAGAGTAGAAACAGAATATAATTTCGTTCGTCCGGTTGTTTACGCTTTAAAAGCACGACTTTCGTCCTGCGTACACTGACCGGAAATACTACACAGCTACATGTAATCCAGAAATGGACAGACATCTGGGAAACATGTCGAACTAAGAGTTACCACGCCCTGTTGTTTGCGTTGTTTTCAGTACCTAAACTCGGCCGGAGATGATAAGCGCTGCGTGTAAACTGTGACGTGATCGTGTCACCTTGTGTCACACCTACTCGTTAAGGTGTTCCATGGAGCTTGATCAGACAGTGACTGTTGACCTAAACATTACTGATCGAAACCGGTGATGACGGAAAGTTACCAGTTTATTACATTCTGTTATTCAAGTAGTTTGGGAAAATGTGCTGCTTGGTCTCCTATGTGCTCTTAGTTCTACCAAATTGGCTAGAATAAAAACTACAGTTTGATGCGCTATTTCACACTATTTGTAAACCAGTCCTTCTTCTAAAACCTGATTTTCTGTTTTTTGATGAGGGTACACCACGATGCTTACACTGTAATGTTTGGTTGGAAAATAGATACCAATACAAGCAACGTTGATTCAAGTTATAAGTGTACAGTTAGTCATCAGTTTATGGACCCGGTACTTACCCAGACATTCCGATGGCAAAAGCGTCCCTCCGTTAACAGTTCACAACCACGGTCTCAATCTGTTGGCTGATCTGCTGCGCAACACAGCTAGTTGGGGGGTCATTTGGTTTCCGGACTACAGTAAGCTGATAAGAATTACCCGTTTGATTAGATTGCAGTATACCCAGGGGATCCGATACTTGTCATGAATACACATTGGTACGCAAACTATTTGGTGTAGGTGGTAGCCGGTTAATTGACTTTTTCGACACTGCGTGGTAATTATCAGACTATGAGTAAACACAGTCTAACATTCTCCTATGCGCCTTCAATATACCACAAGAAAGCATGTATTAGAAGTGATGGTTGCGAATAAATCAGTTAGTAGTATATTAAAAATTTGGACATTGGTCTGTTTTTTCCACTTCTCATTTCCTGTAGGATCTATCTAACTCTTTTCGGGCAGTTAAACTTTGCCGATCACTGGTTCGCTTTCTTGTCTTAGGATCAATCAATTGATAGTAGCTTCATATATTAACACTTCTTCCTCTCAACTAGCCCTACTCCGTGTCCATGATCACCGAGTCTGATTAATCAATAATTTGAATGATCTAGTTCATGTACTAATTGATAGCTGTTCAATGTATGTTTACCCGCAGGCTTTCGACTGTTCGTTTGGTTGCTCTTCACATTCTGTGTGCAAATGTGTATATACTACATGGAAAAACCTGAAATTTTTTGAATTTAATCGGGACAATATTTATTCAGATAGTCAGAAGGACGAAAGAGCTCATTCAGGCATCCGATATGTTGTGATTACTACCAGAAAAGAATAATTGCTTTAATTTTGTGAAGCAGAAAAATTACGGAATGAGAGATGAGATATAACCACATTGTATAAGGGTTAGTAAAGACTTCATAAATAATTTTGGTCCCATTAAAATCAAGCAACGTACAGCTGGTTGACACAAGTTGTCTACAATCTTAATTTCGTTGGAAAATGGTAGACTGAATACATTGTTATTGTTTACGTTGAGCAGCTTTATTGTGACATGTGGGATTGTTTGTTATGCTTAATACAGACCATTAAACTGATACAAACAAAATCTGGTATATCAGTCCACCACTTATTCAAATGTCGAACCATTCATTCAAACCAATCCTACTAAGAACTGCATTAGATGTGAAGCTCTTGTTTATCAATTGGATCTTCTGGAGCTTCTAGACTGTAAAGTGTTAACGAAGAAGCTTAACTTCATCTACTTAATCACAATGTACTACACTGAAAAGAACAGGCTACCATTGGTGATCATGATTCCTAACTCCTGATAATATAGTTGGGGTTGTGTTTAAAATGCTTGTTGCGTAGAGATGTATGATAACCAAACTTGATGACAATCAATTCGTCCAGTAACTGTTTATGCGCTTTTTGTATATGCCTATGTTAATACTCGTGTACCATGTGATTTCACACTTGACATGATCTTCTGCGCGTTTGTCAAATGTTTTCTACCTGTAACATCTACGCATTTGAGATGCAAAATGATGATAAATAGATTTATGAAACATTTGCCACACGATTTAAAATAGTATTAACCTCAATCATTTTAAAAAAAATTCGTTACGCCATTTTGTTGCATGAGGGCTGTCAATTAACTGATTCTGTTGCTAATTATCGATCCCCTCACATGAATTCCACGTATTTCATATTGTGATTGCGGTAAATGTTTGATACGATTTCTTACTTCCCGTGTGACATGTCTTAAATATATTGTTTCCACATTTGTTGAGGTCAAATGTCTGACCTACTTTGTAGCACGATTCAAATCCTGACTGACTCCTCCGAAGTCGGTAGTGAAGTTTTGTGTACCCTTGTGTTTTTCCGCACTGGGTACATCGTGTATTTATTTGTTTGTGTAAGTCTTCTTATAAAATACTGTAAACTTGTACTGAGGATCGTGATCATTCTCATCGCACTCAACCCTTATATTTGTTGTCAAAGTTTCTCAAAACATGTACCGTTTGCTAAGAATTTGTCCGAGAAGTTCTTTCTACTGCTTCTCACTTTTTTGCACACAAATTTAACGAACTTTGCGACAACTGTTTGCTAAACGTTTGCTAAGTCCGATTTATTACAACATTTAAACTTATGAAGCTTCAGTTATATCGGAACTTGCTTGTTGTCTGCACGACCAAAATAATATGTATTGAGGTGTGCTTTCGTCATAGTAATAAAGTATTTCGTGTCCATTTTATTTTACTTCAGATAGATAACTGTTTATTTTAAACGTCGGCTAGTTTATTAAAGCCATCATGAACTCTCAGCTTTCGTGACATGAAACGTCGTCCTACGCATAAATTTTGGGAGTTGTCAACTGTGAACCGCCATTTCAGCCACAAAAACATTATCGTCTTTCTTATGTAACTTGGGTTCACATCTGGTTCCAGTTCCTCTACTGACTCGAGCAAGCGGTGTCATGCAGTCCATGGTAATTCAAGCTGCACGTGTCGTGCGAACAGAAACAGAACGACACCTTGATGATTTCCATACAGTCCAGACTTGTATAGCTCCCTTTAGACAGTCTTACAGTACTTGAGAAAGGCGTTCCTCATACATCATTCAGTAAACGCTTAGAACGGTGGAAATCAACTATTTTCATTTTTGCCAGGCTGCTTGTCCTCGTAAGTCCGTCCGGTTACTTTATTTAGTTAAAAAACAAAACTGTTGCGTAATTAGAAATATTCATCTTCATTCATTCGTTCCCTGTGTTATCGATTTTCGGGGAATTCCATGTCTTGAACTGGTACCTAGAAATATCATGACGGTTTGCCTGAATATGGCGTTCTGTTGTGAGCTACCTACCGTGATCGCGTTAATAAGACAGCCAGATGTGCACAGTATTTCTCAACCAATCATCTATTAGAGTTCATCAAGTCGTTTTTGAATGGCAGTTGAAAGTTAGCACAGGTTTATCCTGTGGTGACCTTTGTATCGGCGATTGTGTAGGACAGGTTATTTGCCGTCGGAAAAATCGACCGTCAAATCCTGAAATATAATCCCTCTGGGTTTGTTACAACCGCTCCCCTCCCTCAAATGATTATGGCTATGGCAACCGGGAGGATCACATTCTAGCAAGCAATTTACCGTTACTGGGGTGTCGGTATGATACCCATGAGATTGCCTCAGTTTATTATGGGGTGCTTGAGAATTAATGTCCGTACACTGTTTGTTCCAGTCTGGTGGATAAGCCTTTTGTTAAGCCTATTTGGATTTAGATTCTGAACCGTAAATCGACTTAAGAAGCGGATTATCACCTACTAATGCCTTCTTCATGTGTTTGTCACCATAGAGATGGCTCAAGGCAGCAGTGACAAGCATAGTAACGCGACTCAACCGTTTAAATTTAGATTTATTTTATTTGCAGCAAGAGTTAGGTATCTACCATAATCGCCACTCATGGTGTCACTCCCGATGATCAATTAAACAAATAGTGTGCATGCCTCATAGACTGAATATTTCTGTAACCCATTCGAAAGATTAACGATTTGTATTTGGAAATCTTTGGTGAACGGTCGGTCTTAGTTTGGTTGCTAATTCGATTCATTTGTGCAATCCAACTAGCCTTCACCATATTGTCAGGGTAATTATCGATTAACAATATGACGAAGTATAGCCAAACGGTGTTCAATATGTCGATGAGTTTATAGATACAGTAAGTGGCGTTCCCACACACAGAAAGCCGTATTACATAGAATAACGGTATGAACAAATAGTTCAACAACAAGTTCATACCCATAGAGGTTTCAAGTGCATCCGGACTATTTAGGGTTGCGGTTGACTAGGTGTTTGTACTCTTGAAAACTACACCTCTCATCAGTAGACAAACAGCATTTGATATTCTTATTGAGACTGATAACTACAGCTTCAGATCAAAGTATTAAACACGGGATTTATCAGGCGGTTTTGTCAGACGGGTTACTTGGTCTCCTTTCGAGTTAGTCGAGCGAATTAAGCACAGTTTAACACTAGATGGGACAGAATATTTGCAAGCGGCTATTCACTTATGCTTATTGTGGGGGGTCATTGGGGATCGCAGTCAATAAGGTAACTTCACAAACATATAGAGATTTTAGTTCTATTCTCAGTCGCGATGATGTGGTGCACTACAGGTAAGCTCTGGTGTGATCACTAGAAAGATTGGCCTAGATACTAAGGTGACCGTCCAACGGGAGTGGCAACGAAATTACAACAAGCCAAAACCCTAACTAGTCAGTCCATAATGAGCTAGCCGAAAGACTTATATGAATGCGTGAACTGTGATCAAATGCGGATGGTGTTCAATTTGAAATAATCTAAATCCCCGAAATTCAATTACAACCACTAGGTTTTGGTTTAAATAACAACATCAGTATTCACACATAGATTGCAAAACTTTTCAGAAAAAATATATAGAATATACATTATCATTAGGGGGGGGTTGAACTTAATAGTTTGATTTTTTTTTAATGAGAGAGTGTGCACCCAACAATACATCCAGGGAACTGCAGCTCAAATAGAATTTAGCCTCAATATGATGTTATTAACTTTTATAATTTGAAATATCGAAGATAATGCCAGCAATTAATTTTCTTTGTGCTGAAAGCCTTACAGATAAATAATTCAAATTCAAAAATAGGAACTTTCTGAACGACTTTGTTGGAGATAGCTTTTAATCCACGAATGATAGCACACCAAAGTAAATCAATTCTCCCTTAAGCAGACTTTTCTTTTTGACGCAAATTAAGGATTAAGATTCTTACTTACCCATCAACTTCACCAATGGCTAGTCATTTATTTTTGTCCCTACTTCGATGTATTGATCAGATTGAATATTTCAAAACCGGTTGTTATCCACTTGATGTCCTGAGAAAATGTTGTCGAATCAAACGTTTGAATTCATCAGCCTCACTCATGTTTAGCAATCATTGAAACGCTAACAACTAATCAGTAATGTATCTCCTACTCTCACTACAAAGAAGGGATATCGTCCTTAACAGATGTCCACTCAGCTGTCATTACCAACGTCATTCCAGCGTGAACTGATCGAGAAATCCTGCTTGGGCATGCAGTCGGCTGGATCATTTGGTGGATTCTATATGACACAGTTAGTTGGATGGGTAACTAGGTCCAAATATGAAATTTCTGAATTTCCCGCGTGGTTGCGCAGCTCACCTGATAGAGTATTTGCCGCGACTGGGTATGCTGTTTCTGGTGCTGGTTCGAATCCAGCCGAAGTCCAGATTTTTCACAGTTGGGTCTCTTCTAAATCACCAACATAGTTAAACCAATATAGAATAGTAGACGACTTGGCTGAACAGTTACACGCATTGTTTCACTCCTAGTTGACTTACAACCTACTAATATAGGGAACCATTTCTGGTAGACAATTCTATATTGTTTGTTGTGGTAACTCTTTGGTGAAGTGATCCAGTTTATTCTGTAACACGGTACTTTTGAACAATAGTAGTTAACCCATTTTGATTTCGGTCAGTTGACGCAATAATTCCAAACTGCTGAATTATGTTGGATTTGGAAACGACAACCTAGAAAATAGTTTTTATTCACATTCCAAATAATCTAGTTTACAATTTTCAGAAGAAACACTGTCACTGTTTTTGGTTTTCGTCTGGGAGCTTTTCAAAATGTGTTTACAACAATAAAACACAATTCTTTAATCAACCATGCAAACTATGCTTACCTCAATTTTTGATGTGATTATCAACATAGATTGTTCCCTATCATAATTCATTTAAAACAAAAAATTTCATCGTGTTTACGACAGATAAATGAGTCATCATTCTTTCTACTAACAAACTGTCTTTCACCACATACATTAAGTGACACATTCATGTTTACCCTCACATGATTCATGCCAGTTGCTTCACCCAAAAGTGTTGCTCTCACTCACAGACCCCCCCCTACACACACACACACCAACATACACTAACTGCATGTGTTCGTCTATCCTACTTTCTATTTTTAATCCTTTCACGAGTCAAGAGAAGTTGCATCACTTGCGATAAAATCAACTTAACCCATGAGTAGACTTACCCAGAATTATGCTGACATATGGTCTGGTCTTTGGAGTTGAAAGCGCCAATTATGTTCGCACATATATACATGATGTCTTTTCGTTACGCTTCCGCAGATTTTAATCTTAATCTTGCTTTTTATGTGAAGGACCTAATGCAGAACTGTACACTAAATAGGAATGAACAATTCCCAAGGGATAGGTGAACAGGTATGGTCTAACGAGATGGCGCTGATTCATCGGATTCATGCAGACAGGGATGACTTTCAAGCAGTCGAGTGAAGTCCGACTGACCTCAAATAATGGGAACAAACTGCTATTTAGAAAACAATAAACTTGGCATATTCTCATACGGCTGAGTGCGACCAAGTTGGTGTAGTGGAAAGGGGTGATGCTACATGATAATCAACATGCGGTTAAACGTATACTACTAATAATTAGGTAGTAGGTGAAAATTAGGATGAGCAATGCGGCTACGCCGTAAAGAGGTGTACAGCATGTCATCCGTTGAAACGGTTTAGAGGTGGTGTCTAATAAGGGAATCAGATAATGGCTTCAAAGTCGCCACTTATAATTATGTGGGCATTTCACAACAGCAAAGGTTAAGTGGGTATACAGTTTAAAACCCATATGTGGATAGCCAATATGCAGCATCCTTGTAGACATGTTCTACATCTAGAAAAGATAGAAAAAGCCACAAATCAACCATGGTATAAGATTAGGATGGTTACCTGGGTAGTCATTCCATAGCACACCTTTTGTGACTGTGATTAGATTTGACCACCAAGCCATAATCATTAGTAGTCACTTGCAAACTTGAAAGTACAACGAGCTTTTGGTTAACACTTATCAAACTTCAGTGGCGAGTTAGTTGGTGGAATCTGATAAACGCAGAAATTACAAATAAACCAAATAACAAATGTAAAACTGCTTCTTATTCAACTGGGAGGACCGAGGTGGCGAACAGTGGCTGGGGTAGGTTTACGTGTTGAAACGTTATAATCTCCAACTGTTTCAGCTTGACTGGCAACTCTTTTTCGTAAGACTATTAATTACAAAGAACAAGAGTGATACTGTTCGGTCCCTGCTGAAACAATCGATCCAGCCGAGCAGTACTCACACGATGTAGTGACTGAGTGTTTGGCGTTTGATTGTGAGCTTAGTCGAACAGTGAGAGTACAGGTTTATGTCGAGATAAGGAAACAAGGGTAAAGTCCAAATCCAGTGTTATCATTTGAAAATAGCTATTTGAAAACTTTTATGAATGTGGCTGCTATCAGCAATAGTGTTGAATTTTTGATGAAACTTTCGAAACGACAGTGGATGATTCTGTACCACTGGCAACGTACAGTCAATAGCAGGATCAAGTCTTACTGACAAATACAAGCGATAGATCTGTGTCGACTGAATGGATGGTTAAAATCAATTTTGAATTGAATGATGTTAGTAAATCAACTTGTTCAATTATCAAAGAATGGAGACACTAGTTATAGTAATAGTTTAATGTGATACTAAGTGGAACAGTAATAAGTAAAATGAATGTAACAAAACTCAGTTGGGATTCCTTGCGTAACCCTTAACCGTACGGAACCAGTAGGTTGAAAGATGCGTGTTGTCAAATGAACAATCGGATAGAAAACAGCGTCAGCGTTTAGGATGAATGGCGTACTAAAGACAATTCAACGGTTACATTGATAGGAAACAGTCAAAACGAGTTTCATAAAGAGCGAGCTGTTCATTGTATAAGAGAACGGTTTGGTGGGCCAACAAGAAGCCTAGGGGTTGATAGGAATCACAGAAACGTATAAACTGAAGTCCGTTCTACAGCTATTTAAAAATGTAGCAGCAACAAACCATTATTGAACATAAAGTCGCAATTCATGCGGCAACCGACGACGAAGTTGGATATAAGTATTAAACGGATGAAGCTGTTTGCCATTACGTGGAATGTCGTCTTGATTAATCGAATATAGTAATTCGGAAGCATTTTTTCGGGATGCCGAACGGAAAAAACGGAAATAACGAAAAGTATAGGACCAGTTACAACCTGAATACAGTGCAACAATTTGCCATCAGTTAAGTGAAAAACACTTCAACAAAATGATATTGTGTTAACACACACAGTCACAGTTAACTGATACAATTTAGCTGCCGTAGATAATCCTAAAACCGAAGTTTGATATTGCGTTTGCCTTTAGCATATGTTGTATTTTCTGGAGTGGTTTTATTTAGTAGTCTGAGATGAATGGAGACGGTGGTTATGGAGATCAATCAAATATACGGTCAGTTCAAAACAACTGATTGATTTCAGTCTATCACAAAAAGTTTAGAAAGGCAAGTCCGAATTATCAACCTCATCTGATAAATCACTAATGACTAGCTCTCAGAAGTGACCAGCTGGTTAGGAACTATGTCCGTAACCTCGGTGGGTATCAAAAACACTTCCAGCTTGAAGCCAGTAGAGAATTTGCACATCATAGTAGAACGGTTAACAACAGATATGTTGCAGTTCAAAGGAATCCCAAAGAAAGATAGGAAAGAGGGAAGAAGAATCAACTGCAGTAGTGGTAAGGTACTTTACGTTATACGACCCAAACAGAGGATGACCGTCTACTTTTCAAGTGGGTTGTGGAATAAAAATGGCAATCCCATGAAATCATCATAAAATTTCATAAATCAGCAGTAAAAGTTTTAGGAACTGTTACTTGAAGCTTTCAGGTGAAGTACTATACCAGCAACATGCTTCTTTGTATCGATAAAAAGAAAACTACAAGACAATCGGTTTAACTTGGTAAATGTGTCGAATAATGTTCCCACACTCGCTTGTGAGTAATGCTCTGATTGTCCGATCCCCTCGAAAGAAGACACAGTAACACTTCAATTTATGTGAAAAGCAAAATACCCTACCACTCCTTGTACGATCTTCCGGGAAGACGTTGAGCAACGCGTAGCAATAAACCAACGATCCCAAATGGTCAAAACAAGATTGGTTCACAATGCCACGGTACTATTGAACAAATAATCAAAGTTAATAAGTAGAAAACCTCAACAGTTCCGATCGACAGGTCGTTTCC
>JTDE01000336.1:223989-238434 GCA_014338405.1 Paragonimus skrjabini miyazakii
TAAACGTTTTGGGGGAATTGGGTTGGGTCGGATTTTCACACGACTGTGGCTTCGAAATTCGATACACTCATCAGAAATCAAATTATCGCTCAATAAGTCAATGATTTCCGTGATTTCAACTTGTAGAGAAATCCTAGTCGAGGGGTCATCGGTTGGAGTTAACAGGACAGTTACTATGTCTCCTCCTGAGGCGATCGGGCAATCAGAGCATTGCTCACAAACGAAAGTGGTTGAGCGTTCAAATATGATGATTCAATCGTTCCCAACGTGGGGTCAATGAAACAGTGGTCAGCACGGTTGCGTCGTGAAAGCATGGCCGGGAGTTATAGTCCTGGTCTTGGTAAGGATATGCACTACTGACGAGATCCAACAGAGGCGAGACTCGAGTCTAGTGCTTCCTTTCCACAGCAGCTGACTGAAGTGTCTTGGGAGTGCGACAGCCACAATGAATTGTGGATGATGTTCAATCTATAATTTTATTTTGTCCTTATATTCTGTCGGTGGACTGTAATTCGCCATTCAGCCTTGCTATTCGTACACATACTCTGACACAGTCACGTTACATCAGCTCGACGGTTCTCAATGCGGCCAAACACGTATAGTTTATTAAATTACACATTATCTTAACAGTACCAGTATATCTCAGATAAAACGCTCGCGCAGTCGATTAGCTCCAATAAAAAAAATTGCTTGCACTGCACATTAGTTTTTTGATTGAAGTTCTCCGTCACGATACCGTGGGAAGCATGTTGAATAGTGATTTTTGGTGGTTGGTTGATAGTAATCAATTCACGAGGAATTATCACGCTATCCGTTCATTATGTACTCTGTAGATTGTTTTCACCCAAACAAACCGGACGATTAGGGGACTCAACTGGTGCAATACGGATCATTTGGAGTGCACATCGATCGTGAGACTGTTCAGAATTAAGCTGTTTTCACCATCAAATTGTAGACGCATTAGTCTGTTCACTGTTGTTGCAATATTTTGGCGAATACGGTAAACGTGCGAACAATCACCTCACATCGGAAACCCATTCTCAAACTACAGAAATGTCGTTACAACTCATACGACTTGACGGAGCACAATGCTCCTATAAGCCTACGGAAACGACGAATGTAGTCCTTCTGAAGGTCCAACTGTCCCATTGTCATTCCCATTTTGTTCTCCGTTATTCTCTGCTGACTATTTTCCAGTATTCTGAAAAACCGCTTGCTTGTTCGTACTCCATTGGGACAATGTGTGCTCCAAATTGTCACTATCTATAGCAGTCAGTCGCTAGAAAAAACCAGTAGACATTGACGGCAAACCGGCTGACATCGGTAGCTCAGCAACAAGCACGGTTGGTTGAACATTGAGCACAAGGCTTAATGACACGGGCGCTACAACCAAGTCTGCACACACGTTTGTCTATCTCGGCTTGCGCTGAAACACTCATAGGGATACGTGTGCGCATACACGAGCTTCATTATCACGTCAGTAACACCAGACGGCTTCTAGTAATTCCACTAGACTCAAGTTTATGTGGGTGGATGCCTTGAGGGCAATCTGCTTATGGTGACCCGAACACAAACTTCTCTTACTAACTCACCCTTGTGTGTATATGCGAACGGAACCTGCCAATTGCTTGCGTCCGGTCTGGCAACACAACCAGGCAATTGTTCTCAAAGTGACACTCTGTTTATTGGGAAAATATACAAACTTGAGCTCACTTCATTGTAGAGTGGCACGCTCCCAGCCACGTCTGCGAAGGCCTTAGCAACAGAAAAGAACGGATGTGTGGGAATGACGGAACAATTTCTCAGACTGATATGGCAACTGCGACCCAGTGACTTCCTACATGCGGGCACCCAAATAACCATTGCGTTTATAATCAGCTGTCAGCTATTCAATACCAACTGGGAATTAGTAGCACAAGTAGAGTTTATGATACACTAGACAGTTGTTTTGATTGTGATTATGTTTTATTGCATGCATTAGGCGAAACATTTATACCGTTACATTAATAAATGATAGAAATTGGATTTCTTCCAGATGGACATGAACAAACACGCTTTTGGTGACATATCACACTGTATTGGTTCTGACAGATTTAGCTGTATCTTATCAGATTGATAAGATACATGTGGAAGTGATAATTGTTCATTACTGAATTGTATTTGTCAGTTCCGGATCAAATGTAATGAGTCCAATCTTTAACAGAGGTCCACTGAATGCACACGGGATCGGCAGCCGAAATCTCGATAATTCCGAGCTCTCAGTCGTGTTCAGTTCATTAGGGGTTTCACTAAATTAACATTTTGGTGATACTACTTACGAGAACTGGTACTCATACTGAGTATAGAGTAGCACTTCCTTCAGTTATCCATGTTTCCCTACTCAAATGCATAATTCCTGTGCCGTTTATGCATTATATAATAGAAGATAAGTTCGCCCCAAATTCTGCATACACAATTTAGAAATCCAATATGATGTCTCTGTAATGTGTTGAAGGCGAATGCGACACGAATTCTATTTTGAAATGTTGCTCCTTCATTACATTTATTGTCAAGTCCATCAATAGACTCAGATGATCCTCTGTTTACCGGAGTATAATTAAACCCAACTGCGTCTTATTTGCTCGTGATTTCGGAAATATCACACAGATGTCCATTAAACGTGTTGAACCTAGCTAATATCTGACGGGCAATTTCTTGACATCAACATGGTAAATACTGTAACGCAGTTCAGTCAAACACTCAGTGCATTGCATTCCTATCACTTAATGGATGGTTCAAGAACCTGATTAACCCAGAATGCAAACCCTTTGAGATTGGACACGTAGTGTGCGAGTTCATTTATCAACGTCCTATTTTCGCAAACAATGCAATATCTTAACCAACTCCTGAGCTAGAGTTTTCAATAGCTACAAGTTGGACGTTGGAATAACTTACGCTTAGTGCACTCATAGTAAATATCTCATTAAAAATTATTACGGACGTGTTTTGGAAGAAAAACTATTAAATAATTCTGAACTACTTTCTTGGTCGAGTTTGTAGACCGCGCTAACGCACAGCACTTTATGGTAACCGTGTCCACCAAAGTCAGCTGTTGTCCGGCTTGCCTGCTGCCCTAATTTCCTGCTCATGAGTGTCTTTCCTGTGAAGATGCTCTCTTCCGGGAAAAGATGCCGTCGAAATTCATGCAGTCAGCGCACTCTTGTGAACTGGCTACTTAGTGGAGAAATCACTGTGTTTGACTAGTATTGATCGTCTCATTTATGCCCGGCCACATTCGCTTAAACTGAACAAACCATGTCTGTCAGTGTTTCATCCGTTGTCAATGTTCATATGGTAGATAACTACTATAGTTTACTCAGAAATCCAAGTTAGAGGGACCCCTGAGTTGAAATCATTAACAATCCGGCCAAGCTTTTATGAGGCGACCGTGCTGACCACTGTGCCACTGACCTCACATTAAGCACGACCGAATTATCATATGTGAACACTCAATCACTTTCGCTTGTATAAGGAGACACAGTAACTGTCCTGTTAGCTCCAATCGATGACCCCCGACTAGGATTTATTTACAAGCTGAAGTCAAGGAAATCATTGACTTATTGAGTGATATTTTGATTGCTGATGAGTGGTAGGTGATTTCGATTTTTATACAGATTAAACATCACCCACAATTGGCCGCAACTGTTTCTTTCCCATAGACTTTCTGGTCGGCCCGTTTCGAAAAGAAGCACTAGACTCGAGTTTCTCCCTAATCATTACTAACAAGCGAATGTGGCTGAGCGTTCACATATGATGATTCAGTCGTGCCGAGTGTGTGGTCAGTGACGCGATGGTGAACATGGTTGCCTCATGAAAGCGTGGTTAGGAGTTCTAGTCCAGATCGTGGCAAGTATATGCATTACTGACGAGCTCCAACAAGGTCGAGTTTCGACTCTAGTAGTTTTTCGAAAGGGGTCGACTGGAATATCTATGGGAACGCTACAGTTACGATCAGTTTATTTGAAAGACCAAAATTCTCTACTGCTGATCAGTAATTTTAAATCTGTTCAACTTTAAATCGTTCGTCTAGTGTCGGATTCCGACCAAACATGAAATTTTCGCGTATCACATTGGAAACTATAGGATAAGAATGTTAGTGGTTTGGGCGATATTCATTTAGCCCGGATGAGTGAAATCGTAACAGCAGAGTTAGCAATCTTCTTACAATTATTTGGATGTTTGAACTGGTACAATTTTTATTAGCAGAGATTAATTGAATACTTAAGCTGTTATCAAAAGTGTTATTAACCTTCAGCGGTTGATACTTGCGTGGGTGATCGTAACATAAAGATCGCTACTCTGAGTCTCTATTCGACTACTAGTTCTCCCATTTACGTTCAGATTGATCTGAGACTGGTAGTACAACGTGAGCTCAGAGGATGACATTGGAAAACACGGAAGTCATGGATATTTTGATGTTCTGCGATATGACAAGAATCATACAAATATTATCAGCTCGAAGGACGCATTGGTATCAGACATACTTGAAATGCTACCGTTTGTTCCTTGTACTTGTCACCAGAATATATCTACCCCCTTCTGCTAGTGTGTGCACATCTACAGAATTGTCTGGAGGTTTGGTGTACTTGGTGGAAGACAGTCTACAAGCGATACAGGGGGCGGTGTGCGCATCGCGATTCTGATTGGTCAGACGTAGAATTGGGGTGAAAAATTAGGCTTTAGGGTGACACGGGGCTTGGTGACTAGGACGGCTTTCTTATGAATAGGTATAAAATGTGACATACTTTACCTGACGGAGATTAAGCAATTGAGGTAAGTTCGAATGAACAGCCTAACTGGTTGTTTATTAGATGGAAGCGAGTGAAGATAATGAAACCCATGCAGTTATTTTATATAATTAACTTTCATATCTTCTTCTCTCTGAACGTAGCAGTAACAGTATTCATCCAGTCAAGCGGAATGATACAAACTTGTAACATATCTATCCCGTTTGAAGTTGCACGTAACCTGGCTCTGGTTGGGGACGAAATGGAATCTGATGGTCTGTTAGACACCGGTGGTTCACTACTGACATCAAATAAACCTGGCAAATTGGGTGCATGTTGTCATGGTATCTTCATCTTTAAGATTAAGGTAAACCGTGTTCGAAACAGTTTCTCTCAAATGACTTTCTATTCACTTATATTTGAACAATCCAAACTGTTTATAACTGTAGTTTGTGTGCATTTGTAGTCTCGAAAATTGTCATACCCACGCACCATGAAAGCGTTCGTCGTATTTATATTTCTTATGTCATATTTATACTTAACAGTCCACGTTCACCGTTGCCACTTTTGTGAGACTGCACGGTTAACACGGCTCTTGTTAATCAATTTTGAATTTAAAATATGACATGTATCTTATTTTTATTTTCTAGACTAAGAATAGTTTATGCAGTCAATCTTGTCTCATACCAGACCTGACCCGGAAGAGGTGTACTATTCGATCAGCGGGATCATAGTCAAATTTCATGAGATGAATTCCATAGCAAAATCGAACGCTCTGTCCCAACCATCTCTATCATTGTCCCAATGTGAAACAATACTTTCGCTTCGTAACCCTGACACATTCCCAGCAGACTGTATTCAATATTTTAACTTATTTCGCTATTGCATTTGTATTTGTTGAAATTGTTATTTCTCCTATATAAAATGATCAGTCGACTTACTTTGGTTCTTGACTGAGTGAGGATAGAGACAGCCTTGTGATACGTACATTCAAACATGCAACGCTGTGCTACTCAACTTATGCGCTTTCCCTATTTTAGTTAATACAATCAATATATTATACAATATATCACTAGAATACAATATAATATTGTGATACTATGATATAGCAATTTGGGACAGTCCAACTAAACGTTTTAGAGTTATCGGATTGATAGTTGGTGTTCAACTAGCTCACACATTGTCTGATCTACTTAAAAAAATACCTGAACAAGCATATGTAATTAATTAATTACTGACGAGTACTTGTACATGTGGCTAGTTTTATGTATTATTTTTAACTCGCATTTGGTCTTAAACTTTAAACTATGTTGGAACAAATTCGTGAACATCTGGTAATTCTAAATCGCAAACAGAACAGCTATGAGGGGGGATATAATCTACATTGTACTGGTGCTCATTATTAAGTAATTCTTTGATTAAGCTACAGTGGGTTAAAATCAACAGAGTTACAGGTTTCGCAACGTTTCGATCCTCTCGGAAAGCTTTCATCAAGCAAATTAAGTTTTAACAAATCACAATATACAAGTATTATAGGGGACAGTCATCAAATAGCAAGTGTTGGTATGTTTGACATGTAAAGTGGTTGCCAGTAAAAAGGATCCCTATACGGATCACCTGAAGTTATAAAGTGAGGAATCCAAAAGCTTGGATCACTCTTAACCTCTCCGGGGGCCCATGGGGATACTGAAATAAATAATTTTGTAATCCATAAGCACACAGCTTTACTTATGAGGGTGGTAAATCCATTAAAACCAACTGAGATGGTCTGATAAACAGAGAGATACTACGGTCCCCCAAAACGTCAAAACGGCGACAGAAAATAAATTGGATTTCATAAGGTACTGAAGAAAATGTACACCAGAATGTCTCACTCACCTCAAATTTGGGTGTCCAAATAAGAAAGCGCAGAACAGACACGTTACGGAAGTAAATAAGTTCCACACAAAATGGCCGATCATGATCAGATTATACACTTAACAAAACATTTGAATCCAAATGGGTTTAGAAATGTTTAAGGAACATGCAAACATAGTCGTGAGCAAGATGAAAAGTAGGGTAGAGTTTAGTTTTCTTCAGATAATCATTTAAGAATACCTGCTTTGACGGGAACAAAAATATGTAAAGACGAACGAGATGTACCTCCCGCAAACAAATTCAACATTCTTCGGTAAATCGTAGTAAGCAAACCAAGGCAAACAAATCAATCAAATCTACAAGTACAACTATTCAGCTCGAATCTATTACTTTCGAACATGAACTTGATGACTGTTTCTCCTATTCTGACTGGCTGTTCATCCGTCGGTACTAATCATTGGAATGACCATGAAGCCGGTTTATTTGGAGTTGAAGACTGGGGATTTAGACTGCTGTTATCTAAGCACTATCCACACTTGTCTCTGGCCTTCACATTCAGGTGAGCCGTTTGCTTCTTCCAATTTATACGGAGTTGTCATACAAAGATGACCATATGATGAGAAACGAGTTCGAGAAAAAGAATGAGAATGCAATGAAATCCTAAACTGCGCACTCATTTTAGGTGAATCTTTCCAGTTTTTGTCCAGTAGTCTTCCATGAATGCAAGTACGTAAGCGGAATACCTATTATTGCATTTTTAAGTCCGTGTATAGTTGCTGGTGCAGTCATGACCGGTGCACTGACAGAGCACTTGACGTGCTGACTAGTCGGTTTGCTTCAAAGTACTTATCAAACTCGTTATGTAGCCAAAAGCCCTGTCATGAATGGTTTCTTTATCGATGGTGTAAATTCGTACAATCTTTTGATGTGTTATTAAACTCTGCTATTACTAAGGTAGTCAAAGTGATCAGTATTTATTGTGAACACCCAGTCATGTAAGTATGAAACAGCTAACGGTGAAGCAGAGCTAACTGTGGTATGGAGTTCTTTGCTATTGGAACTGGATTTAGTTTCGCCCAATTTGCTTGTTTTTAAAACCCCATTTTGCTCGTTGAGAATGAATGGCATTTTTTGTTCATTTGCTTGGAGTTGAGTGTCTCAGTTACCACAAAATCAGAACGCAATTGGTCGCGGTTTCCATCCCTGGTTTTAACTTTCAGGCAAACTCGCTTCAAGATAAATCTCTAAATCCGAGTCTTACTCCTAGTCGAGTTCATCAGCAATACCCATACTTGCTTGGGCAGAGAATGGTGAAATTTTGCATGCAAGCGCGTGTATGACATTCCGAAAGACTGATTATATTATCTATTCATCTGCTTGTGGCCATTGGCTAGTCGACTTGTTTGACTTATCTAAAGTAAGTGTATCTGCGGACCAACATTTTGCTTACGGATGGTTACTCCACTCTCTTGGTGCCTCGTCAACCTATATTCCTTGATATATTTCATCCTGGACACAGTGTGCAGGTGAGGCTACCGTGGACGGGATTTGGGATACTGGAATCCAGCGAACCTCACTTCAACTGTTGACAGTGACATGGAATTGTTCATTAGTGAGGACAGACTAATGAGTATACTAGTTCACTGGAGCGGCGTAACATGACGTAGCCGTCACTGTGAGATAATATTTGGTCGCACTTCCGCTAAGTAACGTTCATTAGGATGCGTATCTAAACAAGTTAGCCTGACACAGTTCCACTATGCTAGTTTTCCTTTCGAGCTGAATAGACTGATGTTTCTCAATCAGAGTTCTTAAATCAAAATTATCCTTACGAGTGACAATACAGAACATCTTGCATCTGTGAGGATACCCAGTATTTATTTCAATATAGGTCTGCCCAAAGATTGTTATGCTCAAGTGTCGAGTGGAAAATGAGATCCCACTGGCTCAGTGGTAGCCCCCTAACTGCGATATTTGCTTGTCTGTTCAATGGACCGAGTGCACGTAGGTCAACCTCTGAACATGGTTCATTGTGTTGGTCCAGCATAAGCATGCCCGGAAACATGAAGGCGTATAAGGCGACCACATTCGCATGGAAGTGTGATAGGTGGCCAAATTCATTGACTAGGTGAATCGAAGTAGATTCACTGAACATGAACGCGGTAGGATATTTTCATTGTATGACAAAAACACTAACAGTTTGTCCAATTACGGTTGCTTCTGAATCGCATCCAGACTAGAGCTGCACTGCTCGGTTGCGAATCAATTTCGCAAACATAACGGTTCCAGAGAATTTTAACAGGTTTGCAGTTTGTCTCGTCACAATTCAACATGACTGTTTGTGGTATAGCTCCAGACAGTTCAAATTCGACAGACTATACTGCTTGATATGGTTGTATCACGCACAATGCCAAAATTCATTGTACCTGTCAACCGTGGTTGTATCACACTTCGAACAAACTTGTCGTCTGTGTGATGGCAGATTGCCCAGATGTGACCTCTGATGTATGACCAGTACATGTGCGTGCAGCCCAGTTGTGTGAAATCAAACATCGTCGTTCTGGCAGTCTTGCGGTCATCACCACCATTTCTGCTTACCGGATGTCAGCCACCACCCTAGTACACAAATATTCGTCCTGTTGGCATACATGATGTACTTGAATTTCCATGGTTTGCCAGACAGAATTAGAAGGAAGACAATCATGCTTGCCTTGTCATTACATAGGTCATATGCGCACATACATCGTTTGGAAATTGTGGCTTCCGATAAGTGCTGACTAAGCACACATTTGTTACACACATCCTGAGCTTCTTACACCGATGAGCTGTCTAAATGATGACCCACTTCTTATGCACCCACGCCAGTTCGTGTGTGCCTGTGTGGTGAGTGCATGGGGGTCGTAAACAGCACCCAGTGTCTTTTTACGACCGCAGGACACATACACACACATGCACTTCTCCTTCATGAAACACAGCTTTCTCGAGCATTGAAAAGTTCACATGCCACTGTTTGGCACATCGCTTTGTCAGACCAAGCCCACATATACAGACATAAGATGCACAACTCGGGTCCTCAAGTCTCACGTGGTGCTGGCACAACACTACCTTCAGTGAATCATGACTGGCACTAATTTGGCAAAGTCGGTTGTGTTCATGTTGAGACATCGAGATGACATCACGTTTGTGTGCACACGTTTGAAGCTGTTGAACTGGACGGTACACTTGGCATAAGGTGTGGAGGGGTGGGGACACTACACCGACGGTGGCTTATCCGCATCAATCGTAGTCCGAATGACTTAACACCATATTGATTGCAGATACTGGTTGTGTGCACCAATGTGCTCATAGTCGTTTGAACTGTCAGTTAACGAATTGGCCAGACCGCTAGCATGGGAAGAAGTGTAGTGCATTTTGGGGACCAGTCTATCCCCCACCTACGTTGACCAATGGTCCTACCCCCTATCGTCATAATAGCACAAATGTAAGTCAGCTTATCGAGGTCATCGCACTAGTCAGACATCAGAATGAGGAAGTGGTCGCAGTAATTCGTGCAAAAGAAGATTGTGTTGCACACAAACAGGGTTTGTGAAAATTCGGTCTACTTCCAAGGGCATCAAATCATGTTGATTTCACGATTAACTAAGTGAAGTCAGTTACGACTGCTGGTTATGAACCTCATTAATGACAATGACGAATACGACAATACTGACCATACTTTATTTTACATTCTGTCAATAATATATCCTTAGAAAGATGAAAGTAGGCCTGCTTCCGATGTTTCACTACCTAGTATTCTAAATGCGTGTTCAATGATGCTGTTGTTGTTAGTTAACATTTTATGTAGGAAGTGTTACCGAAAAACGGTTATCTGAAGTTGGTCACATGCAGAAATGTAGGTACTGAGAAGTTTATTACTAGTTCATGGTAGTACCAGTAAATATAAAATGTTTGTCTTAAGGCACCATTAGTTTAGAAAAAATCAATAAAATATACAGTCTGACTTTTGTTTTGTTTTAATTTTTCGCATCCGTTTGGTCTCCTCAACTAAGGGATGAACTACCTGTTAATGCTGTCTATGTAGTTCAGTTGAATTGAATCTGGGAAATTCTGCTTTGAAGCAGCGGAAAAATCGACTTATGTGGCTTAGCCGCCAATTTACGTAACCGTGCGCGTTTACCAAGACCAACTCAACTACCGTCATGTGTTGTTCACTTCATCCGATTTACTGAGTCTATTGGGCTGATGCATTCGTATACTAGAGGTGCTCGGATAACCACAATCTACTTGAACTTTCCACTAATGTGTACGCTATATAGAACTGGGAGAATTTAACCTGTCACTTACTATCGGTTAGTAACCAGGATGAGTACTGTTCACTCATTGCCACAGTTACTCGATTCTTACTCACTAATGGTTAAGTACACGTGATGTACCTCACTTTTCATCGTGGTTTTTGCAGCATTTACATTATTGCCCTACTTACATTCCTTAATCTAAAACTATCGCTCTGTTGACATGCTCCCACAACCTTTTTTTATGTCATATTAATGGAAAACAAAAAACAACCAGACCATCCTTAGACTCATTCGGTTTTATATGATAATTTGTGTCGACCGACTTTGATCTATTCACTGGTACATCTCTGGCACCACCCACCGCTGTCCTGGTTCAAGTTGATTGTTGAATCTGTTGAAGTTCGTCTGGTACGTTTGTCGTTTTTTGTTTGATAGGATGTGTAGCGATGAATCCAGTGAGGCATGTTTGGTTTGTTTGTAGAAAGCCGAACCTAACTTTGTCCTCATTTGTCTTTGCTACGTACAGTAAACGATCACGACGAATTTTGTACCATAAATGTACATAAAATGTTTGCTTTCTTCCTTTTTATAACTATCACTGCTTAACTGTTAAAACTTCCTTCTTGGTATTGTTTGACATTTTCTCATCTTCATCTGTACTCGACTGTTTTAATGAGGTCATTTCCCGTTGACTGGTGGCTGTCTATGAAAGCATGCTTAGTTTTTGGGCTTGGAAGATAGTCTCGTTACCCCCGACCATCTGAATAAGCGTTATTGGAATTGTTGAATACACGTTACTGAGTGAATTAACCTAGATCGCCAGAAGTGATTTAACATTGAGTTTAGTTCACTGAATAACTTACATCTGCGTATTGTTTTTGCATCCTAGCCGATTTCTTGGAATAGATTTGTCTACCGTTACAACTGTGAAGGGATCAACCTGGCCGCTATTCAACCAACGTCGTCCATACACTATGTGAACAATTAACTGTTTTCAACAAAATCTCAATCATATTATGGTACTAATTTATGTAGCGATTACGTTTGGCCATTCACTCATTCCGTGTCTTCGCACAGCATGATCAATTTCGTGTCTGTGAAGTCGACATAACCACATGGACAAAGGGCGAATTCCTCATTAAGTTCCGTTTTTATTGCAGAACAACAAAAATGTTTTCATGTCATTTTTCCGGACGAGTGGTTATGCGGGCAAAGTACTATATATGTGTTTATCGCTGATCTAACATGGGGGCAACAGAATTCGCTGACTACCGGTTGCTATGTTCATTCATTGTCTGTGAAGCATGAGTCGCATTTCAGTCGGTAGGAGTTGCTAGGTATGGCATTCTGGCAAACATCTGTGAGGCATTCCTCTACAACGGAGGCGTTTGAGTTGAGCAGGGTGAGACGGCGGGAGCATTCTCACACAGGAAATTGATGCCTCAGGCATCCGATTTCCCAACACATTAGTTGCTATGCTCTTGTAGACCATCCCCGCCTAACTTCCATTGCTCAATCAAATCGGAGGGCATTTCTACAGTCCACCCGATGTTTGTGTGTTCCGGAATTCTTGCTGCTCAGTGGCTACCGATGGACGCAACACATTGCCCCCACCCACCTCACTCCCACGCCCTGGCAACACGCCACCTGTCACCGCGCTCATTCAGGCGCCCGTTCTAAGCTACCCGGTCGGCCGTGTCCTCAGTTCGGGTTTGTTGGATGACGCGGGCTGTTGAGCTAGCAACACAGAAAATAGTCGTGAGTCGTGACTGATCCGGTTAACACTGAAGATTAATTTCCACAATTCCGGCTTTTATGCGACGGCTAGCAGGCCGTGAGTTTCGTTCGCCTATTAACAAGCTGAGTCGGAAACCGAGGTGATGAATATTTTATGGAAAGGGGTAGGGGTTGTCCGATTGTGGCCTAGTATCTCAGTCGCGTGCGGCTTAGAAAGAAGACGAAATGGAACCACTTTCTTGTAATACCAGCATACAGAATTTACTATTATGCAGAGCATTACGCTCAAGCCGCACATTAGGGTTTCCCAAGATAATACGATAGTTGTAAGATAGAAGACTGCTCTCAGTGACACTTTGTAGGGTATACTGAAGTTATGATTAACCTCCAAGTTACATTAGCATGCTTATTGAATCCCAATCAATCACTAAGGCTTGTTTATGTGATATGTTTGCTGAGTTCTGACCGAACTGGCTTTAATCGTCTCAAAAAACTGACTTCGTAAATGGGACGTGATAAGCGTTTATTTATAGGAAAGCAGTTGTTCAGTCTTAATTATCTTTGCTAATGAGTTCGTCTTCCAAAGCAAAGTTGTTCATATTGGACAGTTTTGTTCAGCCGTACCCACATGTGTCAAGATTGAAAGGGAAGATATTTCGAACTCAGTTAATTCTGATGAAATCAATCAATCGATTGTGAAACAAAAGGTACTGTTTGGATTAAGTTGTAACTAAGAGCCTGTTGATACGGGCCGCCGTAAGAGACTAAACCATTTGAATCAAGGTATGCCTCTACATGAAAACAAGCCTGGACCATATTATTCATTCACGTAGTACCCAAGTTAAATTGTGCCTGGACGATTAGTGATTGTGGCATACAATTTAGACGTGATTGTAACCTTCCAAATCAAATAACTGTTTTCATTGAATTTCCTCAGTGAGGCATCCTACGTACTCCAATAAAATGGGCACCGTATGGGATTTAGGTGGACAGCTGTTAATCTCTTGCTCTGAAGCAGAACAGAAAGGAATATTGAAGGTTAAGTTCGATCATACTGGTTATGTATACAATAAATCAACAAGTGACAACAAACACGATTTAGAACCAAGCGGAATATGTGGACGGAACCTAACTGTTAGCACTTTGAAAAGTCGGTGGTCTTTCAGATAAAATGGCTCCGAAAATTCGATAAAATGGATTTTATATCAAGTTTTTTTTAAATGTTACAAAATGCTGATGCTAAATGGCATGGAAGAAACTACACATTTCAACGTTTCTCACAGACTAGTGTTTGGAGTTGTTTCGGTAGCACGTGTCTTGAAAATATCTTCACGGATGCGTAGACGTTTCTGCATTCGGCAGCACAGGTATATATGTCAGCATATATTGATAAGTATATATATATGAAAATAAAGGAACGTATCTATAAATATACATATATATATATAATTAAAGTATTTAAAAAGGGGCATACACTGTGTAGTGAACGATTTATTGTGGCGTTTCAACTGTACACTAGGATCCATTATCAAACCAATAAATGTACATATATATATATATATATATATGCGTGTATGAAATTATATGAGGTCATGTAGACACTGTATATGATGTACACTCATACGCACATATATCCGGTTATGTACATTTATGGATATGTACATATGTATATATAAAAATGCACACAAGCATATATATGTACCCATAACCCTAACATATATATATATATATACTTATCAGTATACAAATACAAACACATATGTATGTTTCCCTTTCTCTGTGTCTGTCCC
>JTDE01000336.1:238534-282672 GCA_014338405.1 Paragonimus skrjabini miyazakii
CATGTTAATACATATGCACATCCTGATTACATTCAGTTTGGTAAATCGTTCATCCATTAATCAGTGAGAAGGTTTGTCTGTTCAACCTAATTTTTCCTTAGCATAAAGGGAAACGGACTACCAGTATTTTGCAAAGCAGTAACTCAACTAATAAATTGAGCAGCATAAAAATTAAATAACTCAGAATTCATTTTGTCATTGAAGGAAGATGTCTTGGGGGAATACAGTTAACATCGACTGCCCATCATGATCCTGTTAAGCTGAGGGTGGTATGGCGGATCATACTTTGGCGGTTGAGGTTTTGATTCCTTGACTCACCGTTTTGCCACCACATCACCAGTAAAACTGGCAGCAGTCTACCTTCTTTTTCAACGATTCTGTCCAGTGTTAACGAACCCCTCATGAGAAAAATGTGTTAGAGAAAAGAGTATTTGTGATGGAACCGAAGGTCGGTTGCAAGTTGTCAATGCAAATTGCTGGATAGATTAAACAAGTTTCTGTGGTAACAGCGCATGGAATTAGAGTGGGGGTGTAAGACCGTTAGTTTTCAAGAATTTTGATATCAGTGGATATCAGTGGGCCATCGATCCAGGCGCTTAACTAATGCAGTCCGTCAACGTTGCCCATTTGTGACAAGGCGCAACGTTATTTCACGATCAGAACCGGCGTAACATGAGCAACCGGATTCACCAACTCATCCATCATATGGTTCCAAACGAAGTCCATGCCCCTGGGGCCCAACGGAAGCGCGACTAACGCCAAGCATTTTGACGTATGAATAACTGGTGATGCTTTATTTCATGATGGAGTATTCGGGAAACCTGTTTACGGTGTGTATGTTTACAGGCTAACAACAGCAACTGATTAGTGAGTAAGATTTGTCCATTTTATTGCGGTACTTGTTTAGGTTCATACAACTTTATTAATCGAGAGGAATACTCTGATTTGTTTCAAAAATCTCTTTGCAAATGTTGTACTCTCTCAGATGATGTCTGTTTCAAATAGCGCTCACTGAACCAAATTAATACCTTACGATTACACGAATCAGGACTTCTTGGACACCGCAACCGGTGACAACAATGTGTGAACGACTTGGCTGCAGAAAAACCACCCAAGTTTGAGTATTAAGTTAACGTAATAATCGCCAAACAATGGAATAAGCCTCTCCAGTTGACGCACAGCTACGGACAAGATCGACCACAACATAAATTCCCCATCAGTCCTGAGAAGTAGGCACACAACTTTTCGAACACTGGAATAGATGATACGCTTCTTGAAGTATTATCAGTAGGACCTAAGTTCTGTTGTCGGCGCTCTTTTAACGATCGACTAGAAACTGAGGTTCCATTTGATAATTTGATGAATCAGCTAAGACATCCCCGTTTGGAACTTGAACAGTTCAAGCTTGATTTACTTAACTTCTGCTATGTTTACCGTAGAAACAGACGTCTGTTACACCAAAGCATCTATCTACCCTGAAAGTACTGCTCACACATAGGGTTGTTCTGCCCAAAAGACAGGACGGACCATTCGCAATCGTTCTGATGAATACATCCTATCAAGGTTAAAACGTTTTTGTCAGATGAAAGTAAATACCAAAGGGCAGAGAAAGAGTAGAACAGGATTGTGTTGATTGAAGTGAATCAGAAAAGATGGCATCACTATCGAAGCTGAGTTTGGTATACTAAAGTCGAAGGGCTCTATTAGCCTCCAGTTGTATGGTCTTCTAAAGGTTCGTAAGCAGAATACATCGCTCAGACCGACTTCAGACATGCGTAGTTTCGCTTATCACAAAGGTACACAATGGGTAGCTGCCCAGCTCGAGCCAATTTTTCAAAACCTATATCCCTACAATCTCCAAGATAGCTTTGAGTTGACTGACACTATTTGAATTTTCTGAGTTACAAACCATTACATATACTCATTTGATGTTCCACTCTGTTTACTAATGTTACTGGGAGAAACGTCCGATTTTGACTGTTACTGCATCAATTAGATGTGAAGATGAAACTTCTGACTATAGTCCTTAAAGCACTTCTCTCGCGTACCACTTGTGACATATAGTACACGTTCAGTAGGGAATTTTATCAGCTGGCTGATATCGTGATAATGGGAGCGCACCTGGGTACAATTCTAGCTGATATTTTCAAGGGAAAGTTGGAAAGTGAGCAAATGTTCACGAGCATTCAAACATTCCGCCCCTATGGATAGCATTTTTGTTGTTGACCCGGTCTATTTGAATGTCACACTTGTCCTCTAAGTGTTCAATGAAACACACTATTCCATTTAGTTCATCGCTGAACTGGACGCATTCCACCTCTCTGATGTTAACATGACCAACGCTCTGACTAAAAAGCATTACCTAACCTGGATCAATACCTGGGTCACAAAATTGACCAGTAGTGCGGTTGTGTCACGTCTTGTCGTGAAGAGCCATCAAGTAGAAGTGTCGAAAGCAATTCGGGTCGTATACAAGGTTCTTGTCAATCAACGAAAATCGGTCGGACGGCGGATTTTGACAACGACCGAATCGATCACAACCAGATTATTTGACCTAATGCCTTTTTCACAAAGACGACTCACCTAAGCCTTGCAACTCTCCTGTTCTTGAGTGGTTCCTATTTTTCATTGACCCACCTACATACACACAACTGACTTAGATAACTGGACATAAACCTGTACTGCGTCTATAACAATGAATACAGTTTTTTTTTCGAAATAGGCTGGCTGGAAAGTCTACGGCAATGCGATGGCTGAGGTCATTTTTGAGTGGTTTTCAGTGTATATCAAGCAAATCTTACTACTTATAGACCATCACGTTTTTGTGTGCTGTAAGCATGTGATTATCGTCATTTTGATTCTGACCAATCAGACATCTCAGTTCTGTTTTACTATTCATTAAGATTACAATGACCCGATGATGTGTGATCGAAAACGTAGTCGTCATACTTTGTGATTAACTACTTGGTTTTAATTCTGCTTGGGAGCAGTATTGTTGAATTGTCTTATTGACTGGTATTCTTTCGGGTTAGTCATCAGTTCTGTTGTTGTGTTTCGAACTGATGGTGAATGCTATCAGCTTTTTATGACTATTTCATAAACAAGATCGTGGAGTGCTTCATTGTATCCAGCAGGTTTTTAGTCATCTTCAAGTTTGTCCCTATCTGTTTTTGTTGTTTTGTATATAGTTACGGAAGTATGGAAATTCTGATCCACCATCATAATTCGTTTTATTGCTGTAAGTCAACCGGTTTCGAGAAGTTCAGTCAGATTTGTGCTATTCATCTCGTATATTTTACATTTAATGAAATAGTTTAAAGTCTAATGTAAGTTTGTTCTTACTATTCTTTTATCACTCTTTCTACATTTACGGGGTTGTGAATTTTAGATCAAACTCAAAATATGCATTATCGTTTCATATCAAGTTTCGACCTATTTTTCGCATAGTTTATCGATCACCAATTGTCAAACGTTGAACTATTTGAACCCGACCTTAATGTTTCTCAAGACGGTCTCAGTATGCTTGTATTAATTACCGTGATTTTCTATTATTTCCTACATATATTTCTGTCAGACAGTCCATTATGACAATCGTGGCTTGTTCAGGTAAATAAACACTACACACAACTGGCTGATTTCGCACATAGTTGATTTCGTTTCCGTAGTGCAATGAACTCAGCCTAATTCATCGTAATATGAAAAACTGATGGTTGCACTGCTGTTATTTTTAAATCGCGGTGTTTCTGTACTATTACGAGTATTTCGCCAAAATGGAATCCGTCCTGTGTGCTGTTGGTAGAAAAAATCACTGTCTGAAAGTAAGAGAGATCAGCGGTAAACAAAGATTTCAATTCCATTCATGAAGAAGAAGGTTGTATTGTCAATTTTCTTTGTGGTCCAAGCACGGTAAGTACGGGCCAAATGTTTCAAATCCGCAGTGAGCCATTATTCTACCTTGGGTTGTCTTGGCTATACCTATCATGGGCACTAAGCAACCATGCTTGTATCATCAGATGGTAGTTAGTATCACTAGTTGCTACTGATCCCAGGTGATCGGCAAGATCATCTGTTGGCTGCCATATCACATGGAAAAGAGTCGATCACCTATATCCAAACTCTTTATGAGATGAGCTAAAATACCTGCTGCACACAATTATCTATTCATACCCATACCAATTACAGTGGTCTAACAAGCAATGATTAACTGGAAACTGGACATCGAACGCATGTATGAGTGTAAGGATTTTGAGCTGTTTAGCCATTCCATTACCTTTAATTTGAAAAAAGATTTAAAAAAAGTCAATAGTTCCAATTTTAGAACCTCTCTATGAGCTCCGAAGTTGGATTTTTTCAACTGTGTCCGCTGTAGTCGATTCAGCTAACAATCTATTAGATTGACTGGAAATCCTAAGTTGGAAGACGATTCAACGTCTGCGTGTGTCTATCAAGTTGGCAGTGCAACGGTAAAAGTTGTGCTTATTTGAATATGACTATTATTTTCCAGTACATTTAGCGAATACAGTAATCATTGTCTTCAGCAAGTATGCCAACAGTTAAGGGGCTTAGTATCTTCATTTTGCACTGCAATCTCGTCTAGTCACTTGACACGAAGAGGTAATAGGTAGCATGGTGTAGTTCAACACTAACTTGCTTGGCACTGTACCCTTGTAATAGCAACATAATCAACCAGGGATGAACGAATAGGAGAGGACTTAGAGAGAAATGCTCAGTAGACTGGAAACGAGTGGATAGCCTAATATGTAATGTCATTTTAGTTGTCCGATACCATGGAATGGATAGCCTAGTGAACAACGTCATAAAAAAGCAACATGATGGTCGATTGTTTAGATCACGTTGCTCAATGGATGGAAATCAAAGGACAAAATCGATCGTGAATGCGTATAGCGAACCATGAACTTATGTACTTGATAAACTATTATCGCCGGTTGAACAGAAACTACAACCAAGTTAGTCGATTTTGCAACATGACTACCATTCATAGCACACAGGAAGTACTCATAGCGTTGTTCATTTAAGTTTGTTTGAACATCTAACTAGCAATGATGCACTACTTATCAACCAATACTCAAAGGGGCAGGTGACAAGTCTTCACATGACCGACAGCGTTTCTTATCGAATGTACCGCCATACTTACTGTCCTTATCCGTCTGAGTGACAGGTAAACAGGATTAAGAAGCATAATGGTAAATCGTTATGCTACTCCGTCCCTCTTTGGGAAAGTGCTTAGACATATTGATAGCAGGACAGATGCAGTATGGAACGTGATTTTGTACCACAAATCTGACGAATCCCCAAGGGTGTGTGAGTTATTGAACAAGAAAAAGTCAACCGGTGGGACGAATGTTAGTTTGCAGATGTAGTCCACTCTTTGGTGATGGTTAACTCGTTTCTCTGATAGTTTGAATGTACAGTCCATATAAAAGACAGGACTGAATGTAATCCAATTAGTAAATAGGTCGTCCTCCAGTCATTTCCTCCTCCTTTGGAGAGGTGTAAACTCCCCTGGGAGAAGTACTGTCTGTTTACCAACTCCCCCATGCGACCTAATTCAATGTGCCCGGTCTGCTTGCTACTGAACAGCTGCCTGTCAGTAAACCTGGGTTTATAATAAATTTTGTACACGAGCCCCACAAACACCCGTCGGTTAACTTATCACGGTTTAGAGAAGACGTAGTCAAAAGTTGGAATAGTCTTGTTGTAACGACGCCTGTAATGACACTGATTAGTTGGACTACGCTGAAACATGAATCAACTTGTCTTTCTGGAATGAAAGAAAGTGGTCGGTTTCATTCAGTTCTTTCTAAACACTCTCATTCGATCTGAATTGCGGCCATTCATTCTTCCACACTCAGAAACAGATCTTGTGCGATGTGTAAACCTTAAAGTGGTCTGAAAAATTATACCGAAAATCTTCAACATCAGAACTTACCTTTATGTACTAAATGAAGTATATTAGTTTTCTTGTGGATGTTGTTGATGTATATTCCACATTTCCCTGTTTAGTATACCAAGATTACGGTGATTTAAGATTCTTCAGCTGAACAAGAAATTAAGGTATAAAACTGGTCTGCCTTTGCAATCAACGTCACGAGTTTTACGATCCTATTTGGTGTCCAAGTCTGCTTAAAGATTAGTACCGTAACGTGCAGTCAAAACCAGCAAGCGCGCACCGATTGAATTTGAATTGTGTAGCAGGGCGTGCTGCTGTGTTTTTGGCGCCGTTCTAGTTTTCGTTTGTGTAAGTCGTATGCATGGCTTACTGGGCCTTCGGCTGATGCTTGCTTCTGTTGTTTCCTTTCACAACACTGTTGCCGAAGCTCTATTTCGGAAGAGCACTGTCTCCCGGTGTCTCCACGTTGCCCCAAGTGCAGGGGAAAATCAGGGAAGAAACAGCTGGCTTGTATGTTACGGTATCACATAATTTCAGCTTGCTCAGAAGCCTTTATAGTGACATCATTGGATGAAATTGGCAGATATACTGTGTCTCGCCTCGAGACGATCGGACTATCTGAGCATTATTCACGAGTTTTTGAGCATTTATAAATATTAATTCGGTTATGCCCAAGTTGAAGCGAGTGGCGCACCGGTCAACACAATCGTTCCACGGGAACGTAGATCAGTTATCAATTCACGGTCGTGGTAAGTACTACTGACAAGCTGTACCAGGAGTAAAACGTGTCTAGTGATTTTTTTCTGATAGGACCGGTTACAAGTCTATCTGAACGCGAGAAGTGTCATCACATGTAAGTGTTGCCTAGTTTTACCTAACCAATTTTCATCCTTACTTACCAACTGGTTGTTGGAGGTTGACATTGTTAGGTTTCCGTTTTGTGCAAAATTCCAACTTAGAAATCTGTGTGTAAAACCTCAGAAAAGTTATATTCCATACCGTTCATGGTCTTGAGTCTGTTCAGAATGAATATGTGATGTCACTTTACTGCGGTAATTAAAAAAATTTGCAAGAAATTTGCAAGAAACTGAGACATCTTACAAATGCAGAATAGAACTGTCTCAGCATATCAGTTTTTTTGCAAACTGACAGTGTGACCAGAACTATAACACTGAGTTAAAGATCATTCATCTGTCTCAAGTAGGCATGATGGAAGCAGAATACGGAGTGCCTTGAAGCAAGGCGACGATACCATACATATTACTATTAAAATATATCATTATAAATATCACAAGGCGCAAATATCGCTAGCACAACCATAAGATGGTCCGTAGGTTTTTCAAGTCAGAGCAAAACATTTACTGCATAGAATGAAGTATGTACAATCATTTCATGTTGAGTTATCACTACTAAAGTTACAACATTCTACGGGTGGACTACACAGTGAGATACTGTCTCTTAGGACAGTCATAGCGTAGAGATGTCTAGGCTGCATGCGAATTTAAATACAGATATTCTTCTATCAGTTACACGCAATTGCAAAGCCACACATGATGTTCTACATATCTTCTGTTTCAGTAACGTTGTTTGCTCTATCAATCCGTCAGAACTTAGTTCAGTCAGGTAACATGGGTGATGTTTTTTGTAAACTTGAAGATCTGTTTAAAGTGACAACCTCAGAATTCATATCTGACCTAGGTACCACTGCTCACACGATCAAGCCGGACGTGTAAAACAGGCAATATTGCGGACGAAACAGGCCCTATATCGTCCGTTATACATGCTAACCCTAAGGAATGCGTAGGAAGATACGGCATGCCAAAACCGCCATTAAAGAAATACCAAATATTTAAAAGAAAATTGTCCTGTATAAATGTGGTGATAGTCTGCATCTAATTACGGTGATTAATAAACCTTTACTTGAAAATGTATTCGAACTTCGTACACTCCTCGAATCCAGCGACTGTTAATGTCATCACTCAAAAGCCAGTTAATCTCATGTCTGTTTTGTCTATGGTTGTGTATGCCACTGTGATGAAAGTCACACCAGTAGAGCCGATATGTGCCTACCCACTAGAATGACAGTAGATGTGTCTAAATGATTATATAAAATTGTTTTGTCGGGAGAGGTAATATCACTGAAATACAAAGTAACCAATGACCACGGTTGGTAAACATGCCCTTAATTCTGCTATTGTTGGCTATCCAGCTTGTGCGTTCAGTATCCCAGCACGTCAACCTAAAATTCATGACTCTTGTGGTTTGCCTAGGTTGTCGTAGTCACCTGACTCAAGTCTACTGTGTAGCGATGAGTAGTAGGGGATTTTGATTTTCATATAGATTGAACATCACCCACAACTGGTCGCAGCTGTCGCATTCTTATAGACTTTCCAGTCAGCCCCTTTCGAAAAGAAGCACTAGACTCGAGTTTCGCTCTCATTAGAGCTCGTCAGTAGTGCATATCATCGCCACTGCCGGGACTTGAACCACTACTACTGTGTAGATTCAAAAACGTTTATTCGTATAACTGACGCTTTCTTGGAATTGACGACTTTTCGTAGTTCATTGGCTAATTATCTGTCCCCGTAATTAATTCTGTTGTAAAATCATTTGGGTTGTTATAAACTTGGTACCAATAAGCCAATGTGAAATGCTTGCTTTTAACCCGCCTCGTCTGTTAACGGTATTGTTCATAATACAAACTGGTCAATTTTGTCCACAAGCTTTGTCAGGAAGGGATTGTAGCCTCTGGACTAATGTAAAAAACCGAACTGGAAATATTACGAAGTTAACAGCATCCAAACAGTCCAACCATGGAAACTGACTGCAACAAACAAACAGGCACTGTACGCTTTACCATTTGAGGTTCAGTTACTTCGAGTACCAGAGTAGACCATTCGGTTGTTATTTATGTGGCTTGATATGTCGAAGTTCTTTTCACACAAACTTTAAATAAATGACTAAGAAACAGAGTCATGCAGCAAAATGTCCACCGGTGGTTCGTCTACAATTAACACGAATTTTCCAAACAGGCTGCAGTCGAGGATAGCTTGGATAGTAGCTGGTTCATTCAAACAATCAATGGGAATGTAAAAAGCTTAAGCAGAGCTTACTATTATTTCGTAAGACAGTATATCATGTTATGAATTGTATAAAATACTTTTCCATTATCTTTTAACCAAGTTTTAATGTATATTTTGGTTGGAAGATTTGTGAAATTCCGGTAAGCAGAAACTGGAGTTTGTGCAACTACTGTAGCGAAAAGGGTCGCCCACGCCGTTCTCCATCCGCTCACCGTGGGTGTTTGAACGCACCTCCCCCCTGCGTTGCGGTATTCCGCCGAGAGTTGGAATGCTCGCACTTCCTGCCTGACAATCCCCCACACTACCACTTGACAGCTTGGGTCTAAGTGGTATTATAAATTCTTTGCGGCTATGTAACACTCGGTTTCTAAACTGATTCATCTACACAAGCCAGTGGGTCAAATTTAGTTATTCTGAAAACTACTGGCACTAACTTCGATGAACATTTAGTGGGCTCCATGCCATTAACGTTTGCATAATTTATTGGTAAAGATAACAATATATGGAACTAACAACAAAACAGAAAACCATCGATCTGTTCACTGTTGAAAAGTGTGAAAATGCCATTCTCAGAATAAAATCATGTTACAATCACGAATTAAGTTAGAGGTTGTACAAGTTTCGACGTTAGGTATATATTGATTTTATCATATTGTGTTCTCCATTCCTAAGTGGCTTGGATTTGCCCTAGTGGTTATTCTTCGTAAAACAGAACCACAGGTCATCTCGTGATTAAAGACGCGGATAAGGCCGAAAATTCCCTGAGGTTTATGAAACTTAGTGGAACTTGGGTAGTATGAAGTACAGTCTGATAATATGGCTTCATGTGAAGAATAAGATTGCGTATTAGTAAGGGAGTAGCATTTGAAAGCTAGTTCATCGAGGACATAACAGATAGGAACGGCCCTGTCGAGGTCAATTTACAATAGTCGCATGGAATCAGTTGAACGGACACCCCTGGATTGTCTATAAAATAATCATTGGGAAACGAACAGAAAACGTTGTAAACAGTGAACGCGGTACATATTTTACGTATATCTGCACGAAAGGACTACACTTAAGTTCACTGCTTACATACTTTTGTTCACTTGAATAACCGTGTGATATTCCACGAGGTTACTTGCTTTATTCGGAAAGGTATATCAACTACATATGTGTATGGAAGTTTGGCTAGCTTTGGTAATAACTGAATTGGACTGTCTATTTGGCGAAAAGTTCCCATGTTGTGAAACTGAGATAATGGGTTGGAAATATCAAAAACAGAGGGGTACTAGTTTTCGAAGCAGCCGCCTCCTTACACAAAACGTCACATAACATGAATGGTCATGAACAGGTAAAACAAATCTCTACAACAGCAAGCTGAATCATCGACGATCGCCGTGGTCACGTTCCTTCTCGTTCACACAGTCATAGTGTTTCAGTCTACGAGTTGGACATTTCTACAACAGCTTGCCCAACCAGCAGACTCACCTGTGTTCAATCGGACATCAGCCAGATGATTGCACAGACCATCATACAGTGTTGGCATCATACATGTCAGAGAATTGCCGAACCGTACGAAATGAATTAGCCCAACAAATTCCGGAACGGACGGAATAACTAACATTAGCTGATATCCTTAACTTTCCTTCCGCTAAACATGCACATTGTAGCCTCGCATCTGGAAATAAATTGTAGATTAATATTTTACTACCAGCCGACCCTACTGGTTAACTAGTCCACACAGGATTCCACTGAGCATGTCCATCTCGGCTTTCGTTGTCTCTGGATTGGTTGCCGATGTCTGCCATAGGATACAAGTGTATAACGGTTTGCATAAACTTCTGGAATATACTCACGTTGCGCAATATGCCGGTTGTTGTCATTCAGCTGATATCTATGGTTTGTTTTCATTAAAAATTTTTATCTCGGCTTCTTTTGAACTGTCTCTGATTGCCAGTTTTACACTCAACGTTTACCGCCCGTTTATCGGTTTCCCGAAGTGGCCCACTGGCTTTCCGTACCACCTCCATAATCAATACACTCAATTAAAGCGATGTAAGCTTTTAGACATTCCTTTGGTCCCGTTTTTACAAATCTTACATTGGTCCACCATATAACGGGACAGAACAAAATTAGCAAAATCTTCGTAAGTTGGGTGGTTTTTACAATAAGTTAACTTCATCCAAGCGTCGAGCAGTCTGTACAGCCACTTACAACATTCTATACACGTTTGCTAATGTTGTGTGATTATTTGAACCATAGTGAAGCATACACTTTCGTAGTCAAAATGGTTGGGACACATGCGGAAGGCACTTAACTATGGTCGGGATCCAAATACCTTCCTCTCCGCACACTCAGACTCATTTGAGATGGATTCTGCATGAGTAAACTGGAAGTTGACCGATTTGTTATGGTTGCAGACTTGCTTCGTCAACCATCCTACAGAATTATACGGACCACTAAGTTTCTGGAGGCTGTTTAGCTTGGCAACTTCAACCACATTCGGCCGAGTGCTTTGAATCCATTGGACGCCTCACTGGGGCTCCCGGAATGGAATTTAGCTTTCGGTCTTCAGGTTGTTGACTTTAGCGTGTTAAGCGTTAGTCCATTCCCTTCATCTCAGGCATCACCACCTTATCGATCTGGATGTGTGACAACTCGGGGGTTCCTGTACCGAAGACAGTACATAATGTAGCTGTTAAACGACCAGCTTATTCAACTATTTTGACCGGCTTTCCTTAGGGGAAATTCGAACGTTGTAAACTTCACTGTACGTCTGATTTACACTGTTCCGATGGACTCATTGGAGAATTCAAAAGCCGTGTGAACTACAAATTGTGTTCAACGTTTAGTAACTGCAAGTGCTAGATGTGAACAACGGCGATCTCAGTTCTACTCTGGTCAATAAATTGGATTATTAACTCCAATTAAATAGATATTCACATAAAGGATTTAGCAATTGCATTGTTTATTGTCCGAGTGGCTATATTGACGGATTCAGACCGTCCGCACATTTACCGTGACTCGTTAGCAATTCAAACTCTCCAGGTATTTTTTTTTACCAACTACTATGATTTTGTAGAATAAGGTCAAACCACAACGGTTAAACACTGATTTATTTGATACCGAACGCAATTCATGAAGCAGCAACTAACAGTAGAACGAATGCTTTCGTATAGGTTGCTACATTCTGTGAGGCCGTATTTGGAATGAGTATCAAACTAGTCCTAGTCAGTGCAGAAAAATACGTATTTTAAAGAGTCCGATCAGTGTTTTTGTTGAGTTGGCTTGTTTTACTCGCTAAGAGTCACCAGTACCAAAACCTGTGAAGCTTGGCTCATTCACCATTCGTGAATATTTTACCAAATCTTTCACTATCAACCTGTTGTTTAAGAAGACATAAAAAGTTATTCTGCAAAGCCTAGCGCTTTATTTCACGCAAAACGTCTGGTTAATATGTGCTTGGTATGAAGAATCGGATAACCTTGATCGGTATGGGTAGCATCCTTGTCTGAGCGCGGTTTGTTTATATCTCAACTGTGGATAGTGGAGTATCTTTGATCATTGATCCCATCTGAGACTCATCGAATGAAAATTGTCCAAACGCGGTTGTATCAAACATCCGCTATTTTCGAATACGAAAATCTTCCTATAGTCTTGGAAATCTGGAGGAGCATAGCCGGGATGGATTGTGATCAAGCGGTCAACGTAATCGCATCATGACACAGAAAAGACTGAGCCAAAACAGTCCCTTGAACGAGTTTGTATAACCTGTGGAGGGTAAATTCACGTCATCGTTCGGCTGTAAAGAAAGAAAGATGAGAACGCTCGATTCATTATGTGACTGAGTGAGAGTAAACAGCTGAAAGGACCACGTGGCTGCGGTTAGGAAAATACTTTACGATTGTGACATATGTCATTTAATTTGGTACTCGGTGTTGCACATCAAATAATTGTGTTGCTTACCCCTCCTAATCTTTTACGGAGGCACGGGCAAAACGATCGTGTGTGTTGACCGCTAGTGTTCCCAAGCGTTGCTCCGTTGATATAGTTTCCATTTATATTCTCGTATGTTTTCCTACACAGGGGTGGACGTATCAGGCTATATTCATCGCTTGCATTCAACTACGGTTTTGACACTCAAGCAGACTTTCAGTCTGTCGCTTCGAAAAAGAGACTGATTGGGAAGTCCGCCTGAATGGGAAAGCTGCAGTTAAATTTATGTGGTATTCAGATTATCTAGATCAACCCCCACTATTTGACAGTAACTATAATAACATATTTTAACTATTAAGGTGGAAAAAGAACATGCACTAATTTGAATTCGGCGGGCCAACTGGTTGTTTATCGATCGTATCGATTATGGCAATTATGTCGACACCGGTGATAGCGGGTACGAGATGATTAACTCCTGGCGTAGCTAATCTCAACGAGTCTTGACACAGAATAAAACAACACGGAAAAGTTATTTGTTTTTCAAACGGAGCAATATTTATGCTGGCAATAGTGGTTCCCTTAACATTAGTCGTAGGTGTTCCTAAATCGGAGTCAATCCATAGAGCCCGTGATCATGTATTCACTAGCGTCTGTTCATAACACGAGAGCTTTTAGTTCGACCCACACCTTCGTTATCTTCACCGTGCTGCTCTAGAAAATCAGACGAATCCAAGTCGACGTAAGTGGAATCACTGGCTACAATTTGCTGAAAGACACTGGGAAGTGACCGATAACCTACGGTAGTCATGACCTCATGTATTGTTTACTCGAGTATTGGAATATGGTTCGTTTAGCAACGAGAATCTACATATATTTAAATATCTGTTACTGTTCTGAACCAGTCTTCAGTTTAGATGCCAACACTTTACTTCTACAATAACCATCTCTGATTAAACTTGGATCAGATGAAGTACCATTATGGGCTTGTTTAAGGTGGTAAAAGGCCAGAGATAAAGCAAGTTGTCGGTATGCTAATACGATTGGTTGAAAGCAGAAGCATGAATTGAGACAGATTACTTACCAAGGTGACAACTTCTGGATGTTTATTTGCGAAGTCATTTGAACTGAGGTGATTGGAACAGGTTGTGAAATTCCCGTTGATCTCATCTCCAATTTCAGCCAATTCATCAGCTACTTGTTTGACTATTGTCCAGTCCGCTTGAGATATGCTATTGTCTGTGTCGTACAGCTTGTGAAAATACATTCTGCAGAAGGAAAAAATATATAAAAACCATGGGTTTGTGGTCGCTTTGACAATCAAGATTTAAAAAATAGCGTGTATTCACAGCAATTACGTTAAAAATTGTGGACTTTCCTTCGACTGGATCAGAAAATGTGTAACAACATAAAATGCACATAGGAACTTTGGATGTTACCTTGATTTGTGGCTGACATTAAAGGTTACAGTAATGAAAGTAAAAAATTTAGAAAATGATAAGCTTTATAACGTCATTCTGACCAACTAAAACATCTCTTTCACAAGTGAGTCCAGAAAAAAGACTATGTATGGTAACCAGACCCCAGTAATGAAGTTCCATTTTAACATACCTATTAAAACAAACGTATAAGATGCTTATGGGAGCTGGTTTTTCACTTGACTGCCGTTGTATCTCAGTTTAGTATAGTGGTGGTTAGTCACAGCTTTCTTAATTACTACAGAAGTGGAAATTAGCTCTTAGTTGATTTTTTTTACCTAGGTTCAGAGGCCATTAATTTGTCTAGCTTATCAGTGCATTTATATCGTTGACAGAGCCACTGTCGTCAACGTATACTACTAGACAGAGGGGAACCTGACCATTAAAGTTGAATGTCCCTGATTCTCTCTGAGGATAAATAAAACGTATTATTGATGATCACGTCTGAGAATGTTTGTAACTATATTGCGATCCGTATAATCAACTTGTATTCTTCTGTTCTCTAGTGTGATACCTTCGGTGATTTACGCTAATCTGACGATGTTCTCTTTAACGTTGCTGCAATGGTTACTATCTGTTCACCGCGCTTAATGGATAAAGCTGTAATATGTCGTAGTTACTTTGTGAAACAGACAGAGGTTGTCAGACTAATTTATTAATCTAAGTTATCGATTGCAAATAGACTGTGAAGGAGATTTTGAAACTGGCTCTTTTTGTCCTCAATTGGGTTAGAAGTGAACAATGATAGACTATGTCTGAGTGTGTAGAAAATTGGTTCACCAGATATTGTCATATATGTTCAAACAGACTTTTAGTGAGTGGCTGACGACATGTAATTGAAAAGTTAACACCCCGTAAACATTATTTTGCTAGACTGACTATTAGTCCGGACACACGAAAAGCGCTACTCACATACTTGCCACAATAAACCTGGAACCTACAGACTAGCAATCGGTAATTGTACATGACCACCGATTGCATGTAGTTTAATGTATTAACCGTCCGATAAACATGTCATTTTAGCGTGCGACTATGCTGGCAAATTGACGTTTTCTTACTAAGAAACCGTTTTACTTAAATCAAGAGGCGACTTACGTGTTTGGGACTGACTAACTAGATAGCAGAATGGTTTGTCTTCTTCCGCGTCAATATATGTTGCATTAGAAATATCTCTTCCCCCCTCACTTGTTATGAAGTCTATGTGTGACTGCCACCTCAAACAGTCAGACACACTGTGATTGGCTTCGATAACGCTGTCTACTCGAACAAACTGACAGGGGGAACTGGTTTCGTTCCAGTGGCTAGAAGAGAGTGTGATATCCATCTATTCCAGACCGGAAGGTGTGCATTTTCAACACTAGGGGAAAACCAATCAGATGTAAGCCACGCGACTGCATACCTGAATGTGAACTTGATGAAACAATCCTAGAGCCTAAAGAAAATCGTGGACTAAATTAGCATAATTACTGGTGAGTAGCATAATATAGTTGTTAACTATAAAGCGATCCATTTGTGACAATTCCGGTTGGATTCGAATGAGCAACAGGATCCGCATACTCTCAATGGACAGATGTACTATAAACTGAGCAACGAAGCCATGCCGGGAAATGTTACACTTCAATCTCATTAAATCTATATTATATCCTCAAGATGTTCAGAGACTTCATTGAGCCGATATTTTGATCGAATACGTTTCAATTTTTACCTTGTCATACAAGATTAAATACATTGAGCAACTCAGTTGGCACTTATTTTCAGACGTGACCACACACATTCGGTTACAGTATAGGCTAAATCATTTCCTTGCTTACCACCGGGAATGGCCGCATTACGACTGAATCTGTCTATTAAGCGTGAACCGTGTTTGCCAAGGGATGTCAGAATTTGCTTTTCATTAAGTGTATTGACACTGGTATGTCAAAATGTCAGTAAATAATGTATAGTATAAGACTCATGTTTGTTAAGAATATTTCGGTTTCCTGTGGCCAGGTTGTGTGTTTCTGACTCAACGTGGACGATTAAACAGTTCTGGGATGCTCCGTTCGATGAATTCCAAATGCAAAACATGTGCAAGATATGTGTTTTATTTGCGGAGTGAATGGACGTTATACAACATACTACAATGTTACTACATTTTAAAAATAATTTGAAAATTGCTCATCCTTTGTTACAGTCTACGTAATCCCAGAGAGCCCCTTTGGAAAAGAAGCACTAGACAAGTTTCGCTGGTCAGCAAAGCACTTAGTTACTACGATCGGGATTTGAACTGCAACCACATATTCGCGGGACACCCCTATTGACAACCGCAGTATCGACCTAACATTAAATTCAACCTATTTAGCACCTCTAAACGTCCAGCCACATTCACTTGCGGATAATGCTCAGATTAGCCGATTGCTTCAAAAGCCGTGTTAACCCTATCCGATAGCCCAAGCTGAATCGTTACTGGGCTGTCTGAAGTGTAGTTACTATTAGATGAACACTGCTCAAGCATGACGGAAGCTTTCGCATTCAGGTGGAATTTTTAACCGGATCCTTTCCAAAAGGGACACTAGATTTGAGCTTTTCTGCTGTTAAAGATCATCAATAAACTCTGGTCGGCTATCTTAAGAAGGAATCGTATTCCCCATTGCAGTAGTGACCTCAGGCTACGTAAGACAAAATATACATATTCAACCGTTCAGCCAGTTTCTCGCTCAAACGGATTGCCTACCCATTACATTCACTAAGCGATGATAGCCTGAATGGAAATCTCACCAGGAGTCTGGTTATAGCTGACTGACCATGACTAATCCACTTGTACATGCAGACAGTAGTACAACTGTAGATCTCATGATCTAAAATGGGCAAGCTAATTTTTTGCGTGAAATAGCAAACGTTGTCTTCAGCATACAAACAAATGGAATTTTTGAATGGATACTATCCATGTCTACAAAGTTGGGATTAATGTACAGACACTTTATGCACTTAAAATACACGGGCAATATGTCACAGGCAATTACGTAAGTAGTGTGCGAATATTATCTAGTGCGATCGATTACGAGATGGTGTATGAATTGACCTAAAGTATAGATGGTTAGGTCAGTGATAGTAAAGGAGTTTACAAGTATGCCAAATTGGATTGATACGAACGTGTCACCAAATCCCGGTGAGGCAATCGATTGTCGCACTAGCTACACATCTGACGGTTGGCAGTTCAAATCACCACACCGCCTGCATTCTATCACTTAGTAAACATGTTTTATTTAACCGGTTGTTGTCAGTATTAGCAAACAGTCCAGACGGTTTCTCACGTGATTGTGTTACTCCTTCACTGACTTTGAAAGTTGCCTCTGTTAAGTGGACAGTCACCAAACAAACAGTTGTATTTGTTTATTGCTCCTCTGCATTGCTTTTTTATTTGCACTGTAGCTCATCATTGATACTTCCTTTATTCCGCAGACCAATCACTGTGTCTCGTCACCCTATGAGTGTTTATCATTCAGCGTATTTTCCAGCCGATAAAACATTCCATCAAAGCTCGTTTGTCTTCTCAGTTTAAGTCATGTGATTTAACATACAATTAACTGATCCGTTCAACAACTCAAGAACATAATAGCCTTCGTGCTTTTGTGTTCTGCGCGTTCCGTTTCATGTAGTGATGGGGGGAATTAACGAACTGAGATGGGTCTGAACGGGTTTCTGTGCCAAAATCAAAATGTTACCGATAAAATTAATAATCAGGCGCTTACAAGTAGTTTGGAGTCTGAGAGTGCCTTCCACTCTCCAAGACCTCGTCCCTCTCATGGCCAGTCTAATAAAGGACCATCGACCACGATAGTCAGGGAGTGTGTGAGTGTGCACCATTTGAATTCCAGTAATCTTTTGATCTTTGACACATATGCGGTGCCACGTTGCCTGTTTGCAAAGTCCAGTTATCCAACTATATTGTCTGACACAGAAGACAATCTCATCTACCATGCTTCTATCGCTAACTGGTTGGCTTATTCGAGTTCTCCAGTCAGTACGTATATCGTAGATAAGTCCACTCATAACCTGAAACCACACACATGATCAGAAACGGTCGAACTCGACCATATTTTGTCCACCACACTCGAGCACGATCAACGTTAGTGCTGTGTTCAAACTTTATCTCATCGATGAAGACCGATTTAGTCTTTCCGTAGAGAAACGGAGTGTAGTATAGCACACTCGACTGCATTCGTTAGTTACAGCTGCTTATAATTTAGGATTGAAACACGAAAAGGGCATTTGGTGCTCATTTTGATTTTACTAATTCTTTTTATTGCCGTTCGACTCGATCTCGTTATAGCCTTAAATCTACGTAGGGTATACGTTCCTATAAATATCCCTTTGTCCAACCAACGTAACTAGCGACCAGTTCTTTCAATTGTGACATTTTCCGGCTGACTGCTTGATTTGCGTTCCACAGGTCTACTGTCCTTTTACTGTGGCACTTAAAAATATTTTACCTGCAGTCACCGATTGTCTTAATGCATCCGGTCGGAACACGTCAAATTATTTTCCAGTGTAGTGAACCTATATTTAACCTTATCAGCTGATTCACAGAATATTTCTTGGGATATCAAGTACTGGATTGTTGGTTACCACCTAGTCGTACTGCTGCTTTGAGATGCAAGGCGGTGTGACCAAACATCGACAGACGAATGCTGAAAACTATGTTTTTTTCGGAATGGTTAATAGTCAGGTCAAAATGAGGGGGAATGATTCGTTTGACGTACAGTGTACTAACTAAAAAGGAACTATAAACAGTTGGTAGCCTTTTTAATGTCGAAATAATTATGCACTGGCTAACGTACATCATGGCCAACGTGCGTAAATGTATGAACAGGTTAACGACTTTACAGAATGTACTTCTAACAATGCATACGGATTTCTCATTCTCATGGCCATTGTTTTCATGCATGATTCAATCTAGTCGACCTAAGCAGACTGTTGTCTATTGTATAATAAGAAGAGAAGGGTTTAAGCAAAATTGCTCGGGTTATACTTGAGTATTAACAAACTTAGTTTATTATCAGGTGATATGGATTTATTAAAAAGTTTGAACCATTGACCACAGTCCTTCTCCGTTACCTGACAAACACTTCATGATTCATTCAGGCGTTGAATGTGATAGTAAGTGAAATTGTTCGATATGGCAACGATAGTGGTCGTCATTATTTCTTCGTTGTGGTTCAAGATAACTGTAAGCGCTACGAATTATTGTACCAAGTCATGCAGCCCACTCTACGTATGCTTCGCGTTACAAGCAGACACGTGTGGATCAATACATCTCCGGTGTATCTGTGTTGGAACCTGTTTTGAGAATTGTCCGCTGACAGTTGAGACAATAAAATGGCTCTCGTAGTCATTCATCTTTGCAAGATTTTCCACTGCCCTCCAAAATTGAGACAATAAAGCCTGTAGCTTCCGATTTAACCTTAAGTGTTTGTTATAGAAAACACTATTCTTTTCATCTAAACTAATGAGAATTAGGTCAGTTAAGTTGGGAGGATATCAGCAACGATTGTTTGGCTACCAGTCTGGAAGTAACTGAGATGTATAGGGTGAAATGAAATAAAATCTCTCACCCACTTTTACTGGTAAAACTCCAAGTATATAAGCACAAATTGAGTCGGTTTGAATCGGCCCTCTGTCATACGAATATGATGACTGGAGTAAACTTCCGCTTGATTAATATTCACCTTGAAAGACGATTTTCTTGAAAGATCTTTTTCAGCGAGTGGTTTATGTTAATTTCAACCAAAAATGTTCCAGTAAAAAATTCTTTCTTAATAAATAAGACTACTTTTTAGTGATGTAATGATGTACAACACAAGAACTAAGTGTGGTCCTAGATCTGCTACTTTGTAACTCATGAGGTAATATTGGTGAGTGTGACTTGAACCTGAAGGTTTGTAATTCCCAGCGTTGAGTGGTATAGATAGTTGAACGGATTATCTTACTGATTCACTAAAATAACTCTAACACATTACAGAATCCATTTGTGTACACCAGTGTGAACAGAGAGCGTTTCTCGTTTCTGCACGTCGGGGTCTAAAGTATCTTCTGAGTGACTTTCAGCCGTATGTTGATGAACTCTTATGGTCGTATCGACATCAGTCACCACATTAAAACGTTAGATAATATTAGGGTGTGCTCAGAGTTTACGGTTGTGATTTGTGTTCAGTTAGTACATATTCAGGATAGCGTCACAGTTAGGAACTAATCGGTGTGCATTGCGGATAAAGACCATTAAAAGTGCATGGACAAGCCAATGCTTAAGTTTGATCCTCAGGAATAGACCAGATAGGCTTGGCTTTATCAGTCAGCTTGAAATTCAACTGTGATGGACAACATGTGATGTTTACACTGGACGACAGTAGCACGGGTTTTTCTAAGTATGTTTGCCTTCGCTGACTAGCTCTCTCTTAGAATAATTGTGTTCCGAGTTCAGATTCCATTGTTTAGTTCTGTTGTGTTCAGGCAACCATGGACCACGGTGTACGTATGATTTGATGAGTTTGTCGCATTGAATACATTGATCGTCAAATGCTCAACTTATTGTGTTAGTCTACAGTATGGCACAAAATAAATAGAGCACGCTGAAACAACACAACTGAGCTTCCTGACCTGGAACTTCCATACATCTTGAGCGCGATCGAATCAAAGCTCATTGAGTAGGCAGGTGCTGAAATCAGTCACTGCGTTAAATCTGTAACCTCCATCCAGCTAGGTATTTCTCTTTCTACGACCGATTAGATCCCGTTTAAACGAAATGGCATCCACTGGTTTCTATGTTGCAATAAAATTTTCCCGTTTCGAAGACGTCTGTTCAATAAACGCAAAAGTAAAAGCTGTTATTTTCTTTGATTTGAAAAGTTGTAGTTGTAGCTAATTTCCCATAACGCCTGCGATTTTCATCCAATTATTGTCTTGCTCCAGTGGTGTTCACAGTTTAAGACAAAGACCACGATGTTGCCATGCCAAACAAACATAGGACAAACCATGTTAGTTAGTTATCTCCTGCATGTTGTATCTGGGTTTGCGATGGGAGGGGCCAGCAACAGGTTGTCCATACGTCAGCAATCAATTACTGAGGCCGCTGGACCGGATCACCTAAGATTAATGGGTCAGAAATCAAGAGCACATGTGCTGTCTTTCCGGACGTACAGGTCGAATAGACCATCTCCTCCCTCGATTCTCATGCCACCGACTTTTCGCCTCAAGGGAAAACTCGAAACTGTCAGAACTTCACTGTTCTACGACTATGGGTTCGGAAACTAGAGCTGCTTAGTTTTAATCAGCATTCAACTACTGGAGTGCAAACGTATCCAATTTTGACATATATTTGACACGAATTAGAAGAACCTATAGTAAGCTTACGATTTGTGAATAAGATGGCTAGTTTTGGTTCGGTTGAGGTCACGTTCAAATTGAGCTTGTTCACATCAGCCACTCAAAAAGGCAAGTTAAAATTAACTCAGCATGAAAACTCACGTTTTTCACAATCCCGTGCTCATCATCGGGGATTATCTGGAAGGATATTTTTGTTACAAATTGAATATCACTCTTATTCGATCACAGGTTTTGTATTCAAGGAAAGTTTCTGACCGGCTTACTCGGCTCACATGTATTATGCTCCAGTCTTACCCCCAGTATAGTTCATCCATAGTTTGTATAGTCCACTTGGGCGATATTTATACCCTGATCCGCGTATTTGTTAAGTGAGTATATGGACCAACAATGTATTGATCCTAACTTAATCGTGAACTGGACATTATACTCAAATGTACATGTGTAGCCGACCGCTCAGCCGTCTTCAGAGGAGACGTAATAAGTAATTTGTTACCCCCAGCCAGTGACATCATATCCAAGACTTTCCAGTCCAATCGAAGCTAGCAACCTTACTGGAATTGCGTGTCGGGGACTTGGTTTATTAAAAGCTCATATGAAGTGATACTCAGATTTCTGTTAGGAGAAGAAAATACCCCAGTGATGAGCTCTAACCTTTACACCGCAACACTTCTTCCAACAACAAACACCTTCCGGGAAGTGCAAAAGTGCTTAATCGATAGAGGTGTCTGTTTTGCAACTTAATCTCATGCATCTCAGTAGATGTCAGTGTGTCACAATGGGCAAGACAACTTTATTACATGGGAACTCTCAGAAAAGGCCTACGTTCATGACTACTACGGGGACGTCTCATAATGATACTCCTTGGAACCTTAAAGTATTAAAGACTATTTTAGAAGGAGTGTAGATATGAGTGGATAATTTATTGTTCGCTTTTTGATCCCAGTTACCAAGACTGTTCACATTTCTCTCACACATTAAACTTGCCAATGACTTGTACCGGTCATTTAGGTACTGTGACGTCAAAGTTTGCCGCTATTGCTCATTTCAGTTAAACCCGGCATATCCACGGCACCTAAACTAATCTGGTTTCACCACTGAGAGGAAGACGCAACTTCTTTTCAGAGCCATGATATAAAATGTAAATGGGCAACTACTCACTGAAGACCATCTCCTGCACATTCTAACGCTGGTTTGGAGGGCGTAAGTTACTTTGTACAATGCACGACCAGTGTGTAGAGATTGTTCACGAACCATCCTATGCACTATAGTTATCTGCTCTGTGCCCATTATGCCACGAGGGCTGAGCACGTTCGACAACTCTACTCTGCTGGTTACTCCTGGGGGACTGGGGCTAATCCGGAAGAACCACTTTATCAGAGAGATATCCACTAAATAACACTTTCTCAACTCCTAAAAAAGTGAGCTGGATCGGTTTGTTTCCACCTGAGGAGATTTTCCAAAGGGATAGCGCTGTACACTGCTTGGTTTCAGTGTTGCTCGATCGACCGTCAGAACAGTTCACACACATTGGTTAAATTCAGTGGCTAACCCTACAGTGTGCCTGATTTGTTGTCGTGTACTCCTGCCAGGCAGTGAGCTAACTTGGTACGCAATTAGCTCAAGAAATGTTTGAAATTGTTATCCAATCCTAGAAACCGAGTTCCACTAATACAATATTAACAAATATGGTGGGAAAAATGCGTCTTTTTATAGTTAGCTAAATCGAGACAGAAATATTAGAACTGTCATGTCCGGGATTATCATCAATCACAGTAAATGTACATCGGATGATTTAGTACAATGTGAATAATTCGTAATGAAACCATCAATAGTGCTCCGTTTCTAGTTTAGAAGCTTCTTCGGATCAAATAAACCAGATGTAACTCTAGGGTACCTAAGATAAGGAAGATCATAATTAAAGGATTAGTTCGAAGCCACCACTGATAACAGCGCAACAATAAAAATTCAGGGACATAACGTTCTGTTGGTTTACTCCGATGGAATAAAGACAGACAGCTGTGAATAAGTAAACGGAATCGGCCCCAGCATTAGGCTCCTAATAAAGTTCACTAGTAGTACATACACTTGTCCCGGCCGGAATTTACGCTCCGACCCTGGTGTTCGTAAGATTAGCGCGTTAACCAAGCAATCATTGGCTTAACAATAAGCATAGCGGAATGATCACACCGGAGTGCTGAAAACGTGACCTCGTGTGAACAGTGGTCAGATTGCCTGATCATTTTAAAGAGGGGGAAAAACGTGCGTTGTGTTCACTACTCGATAATCACACTATCAGGACTTCTCAGTCAGGCTGAATCCTTGAACTTTATTGAATCAGATGAGTAGTATGCTTTTCTTTGATACAATCCGAATCCAGAGATTACTGTCATTCATAGAGAGAGCAGAGAGAACTCTAATAGTGAACAAGTGATTATGGCTGTTTGGTCCATTAAGTGGTAAAGCCATCCAGCCATCGGCACACGCCGGTTACGTCGATTGTAGACTGGCTGTCGAGGTTCGTCACAATCGCACCCGTTTACGGTAACTTTCACCCTAGTGGTTTCGTCGGCCTGTGCAAACAGATGTTCCTGGCTAGTTCAAAATATTTTCCTGCCTGGACATTTTGTAGATCAAATTAATAAGTTGTGTCGAACACACAGAGATACATCCGTGTAATCTTCATTTGCAATGGATATTCAAGATTATGTTACGCTGAAATGTTTTGCAAATTATAGAAGATAAACCTGGAAGTGGTTGGCCACTCAAAGCAACCTCATTGACCACAGATGAAAGTTTCACGAGTAGTGCACATTTCCACGTCATCAGCAGCGGAATGTGTCAGACGGACCTATGCATTCAAGTATTAAGCGGTTACGGCTAAACTATATGTACGGGATAAGATTTCGGTCCAAGTGCTAGCTAAGTGTATGACTTATATGCTCGTAAATAATTGTAAATATTTAAAAAAGTTAATCTGGTTCTTTAGAGCGGAAAACTATCAGTTGTGATATAGTTTAAATCAGGACAGATTAGATAGGTGAGTTTGCAATTCAATTTCATCTACCTCAGAAGGCAAAGCAGGGTCACAGAGTTTACTGGATAATTTTCTATTCCGTTACCTGATACGTATTAAACCGAGTCGTCAACTTTCTTCCATCGCGTACCCACTGAAATTTTACACGGAAATGTTGCAGTGATTAAAACAAACGAGGACGACTGGACACCTTTGCACTAAACCAGTAGTAAATGTGAGTTTTACGATATTTTGTATATGAACAGTAATTCTGAGAAGGATCTACTTAGGTCCTTGTTTGTTTGTCTTTACTAGTTGGTTCGATGGTGCCTGTGCTACTGTCTACGTATCGGAACATCTATTGACCGTTAATTTAAATTGATCTAATTTTCATCTAATTTTCATCAACATAATGCAAAATCGATTACTTCTAGAACAGTCTTTACAAGAGCAAATGGTTTAGGTAAATCGATCGGACGCATAGAATATAGCATTGCACCATCACAGGTAAGTTTTCATTCTATAGGAAGGATTGCCGCAGTTACGGCCTTTTATTCCTAATTAACCATTGCACAATGTCTGTGGTACAGCATAACCAACTCATCTAGCTGTATGAATCTCATTCAGCACGTACACTGAGATGTGCGTTTCGCGTTGATGGATCGATTTTCTCAAAGGTGGGTGGGCGAGCACTTTCGTCTTAAACCACAGTAGTCATTAAAGGTGGACAATGTAGCCCAACTTCATGCCGCGAAATGCAACATACATCGACTTTGAGAACATAAGATTGGGGAGTTTAAGTAAATAAAATCAAGCACACAAGGGAGCATCAACTATCTTCCGAGGTCAGTATGTGTCTTCGCTCCCATCTGAGGAGGTCACCACCGCCATCACCTATGAACAACAATAGAACAGAATGAATTCGATTAAAGGTATTGCATTAAAGAAGCATTTATTGTTGAACTGGAAGCTCGTACTAAACAGTTTCACAGGAACATTACAAAAGACACCACGCGACTGGTCCTAGCTGAATTATCAGAAAAGAAATGGGTCATTTTTCGTTCATTACAAATATACCCAATAAGTTTACAATAGTGTTGACTCTCTTCCCGCGTTCATTTCATTGAGGATATTTCAGAGGGAAAAGAACTTCAGTTTGCGTGCCACAGATATCTGGACGTGGTAAATACGTGGTTTCTAAGGTCTGAAATGATGTAATAACAAGAAAACGTGGCAGACATTCATTAAGATTATGAGTGTGAGTGAGGTGGCTATTCTGGATGTGAACAAGAGGCAAACACACATAGAAATAGACCGGAAATGAGTACAGCATCAGTAATTACTTTACATAGGAGCCGCAATATTCAGACAAGAACATACTCAACGCATGGGTCACAAGTTGCCCAAATGTGATGTCTTATTCACTAACCATGCGATAAACCTACTGGCTTACAATCTTACTATAAATCCAATGGACAATACCACGGGCATTACAGAGGAGCCATTTTATAATACTGCAATAATCTGTGACCCGTTGGTGGCGTTGAAGGATATTTTAAAACAAGAGTAGAATAGTTTGAGTATGACTCTAGTTAATTCAGACGCTAGGAATATGTTGAAACTTTGCATCAAGTTTCCGTAACAGAACTTAAGCGGTAGGCTCTGACGATACATATCCGAGTAATTTAAGTTGTATGGGCTTTATCTTTACGTTACGATTAATTTGCAACTTTTTGCAACAAACCAAGAAGACTATACCGGTTTCAAACAACTCTTCATTAATTTGATGTCCAGAAAACCCACTTGACTGGTTATGAAAAGTAGGCAATCTGTGTTCTAATGCAACCTGATTGTGTGTAAAACATTGTGTGGGTTTATAATTTTAATGTGAGATGTATATGGATCATCATAGATTGAGTTACCTCAGATTTAAGGTGAAGATATATAGAGGTCACTCAGTCTTTAGCTTGGCTACACGTTTTTGTTGACGTTATGTATTGAGTGGTCACCTCAGTAGATTTTGGTCCACTTATTCCAGTAACCTTTATGTGATCGAAAGCAACATCAGTTTTGATCTCTGTGAAAAAGTCACGTCCCTGTTGGACATACCATCTACCATACTATTGGCCTGAGCCAAAAAGGACACCCCTTGTGCAATCTACACTGTCAGTGGATTTGACAACAGTACAGGCCCTTAGTTAATAATAACCTGTTGTTGTCTGCAACCTAGTCCCGATAAGCGCAAACCGATCCATTTGATCTCTCAGCCGGCATCTGAGACGAAGTTATGTAACAAGCGATTCGTCGGGGGACCTGAATCACGTACGGTGTAGTAACATGGATCACACAACCATTTGGATTAAACACTGTCATTTGGATCTTATCCTCAGGTTAGTATCACCTGCGAGATTGGGCTTAAATCAACAACGTTTTATTAAACGGCAGCCTTTTCATTTCACGCTAGCAACAGTCGTCTAGTGACCAGTTCACTATGAACTCAGTTTGGCGCAATAAAAGGTCACGCCAGTAAGTAAAGTACAATGGTTACCCTCCCCGAATTGCTAGCACGCGATGGGTCAATCTGCCGATTCAAGCAAAATGCATTCGAAGGTCGAACCAAACCGCCCGCATGTGGTAACCGACGCGATGGCCTGTGTTCGACCTGTTAGTGCACTGATTAACTTAGCAATAGGTGCATAAGCAATGTTAAGTGATAATTACCAATTAGTCGCCTTGCCACCTGCGGTTGACAGACTCGGATGACCTTCGCCGTTGGCGACTGTCGGTTTTAACATTTGGGTTTAATGGTTCACAAGCTATTTGTTTGGTCCAGTCTAAATTTGGATTCGATGAATGTCAAACTGTGCATAAAGCATAGTGAGACAAGCTGATATTCACCTGTTGCAATTAGATGCGACTGGTCAGAGCTTCGGTTTATGAGCGGTTTGGCTGCTAATCCTTCAGCTAATTCTTCGGCATAAATTTGTCCGATTTGGGGATATGCACAAAGATTCCAATGTTGTTCATGAAACTGGCCAAACGAATCGTTTGCAATTGAGATCAGTACGTCTTACGCTAATCAATTACCCAAAGGACGTCCTCAATTTAAAAAAGCCGTAGAAATCAGTCCGTTTGTTGTACTTCACAAAGTAAAATGAGTTCACAAGGGACGAAAGCACCGATTAGATATTTTTTTATGCCGATTGCTGTAGAGACCTATCCACAAGGCTCACATTGCTGAACCGGTGTTCGGGATGTCTGGCTACAACGTCGGGCGCGGTAAAAGCAACTGTTCCTTTCACATGCTGCCTGCTTGTCTACACTCTGCCATAAAATGCCCCATCACTGGAACATGACAGGCCGCCCATATTAGCGTTGGGCACTGCTTTCCTCCCAGATAGCCATTTGGATAACAGTGTTGTAGCCAAAAAATGTACTTTCCTTCATTCATCGTGCAATATTTGGGAACACACCTCTGTGCTTCGTAGCAAGGCAGCTCGGCGAGGAGCTAGAAGAAACAATTCATCACGTGAGATTTATATTGTATCCCAAGGTCAGTCATGGGCGACCGCGGCTACGACAGACTGAGGGAGTCATCGGTCTAGTGGTCGGTTGAAAGTGCACATCAGCACGATAGGAAAGCTAAGATGACAGACTATTTAAACATTTCGAGAGGATAAATCATGACGAAGGGTTGCTAAAGTTCTATAGCTCTCACTATCTATATTTAAATGATGTATATCAGAGTGTCATGCTACTACGGATGTTCAAGTCAAAGACGAGAACAGATTTACGTCCCTATCGGCAATAGGTTTACTAGAGTATTTTTGCTACATTCTCAACTATAGTGGAAAAGTAAGTTATATTCTGTTAAGGGTGTGTGTGTGTGAGTGAACAGAAGCTGTCTTCGTGGACTAAACAGTTTTTGACGAGTTTTTGCACAAAACGCTGCCTTCAGTTACACATTCAAAGTAGCTCGTCCATTTTCTTATGTAGTTGAATCAGATACACACATACGTTTTGTGTAGTAGATGATTACTAGGTTTTCTATAAAACACCAACAATATAGCCAAATATGTCATTGCACTAGTAGTCGAAAGTCCAAAAACCTGCTTTTTGCACTAGAAGAGGTCATGTGCTATGATTGTTATGGCAGTTAGGCAAACTGCGAGTAAATGAACTCTTTTTTCCTCTCTCACACTAGATATCTAGCAGCATTACCGGGTGATGTTAAAGGCATGTCAGTGTCAAAGTTTTACAGCGGTACTAGTTTCCAGTGTTTATTGGCTTACGAATTCACAGATGAGAGTTACCTACAAACTAATACTGAGAAAAGCTTAGTTGCAAAATGACTGACCCCTAGGTTCTTGTAGCACGGCAATTTTGATCAACCTTTAACTAGAAGATCATCAAGCAACCAACTCACAGTGAAAATAGATAACTAGGATAGAATGTCTTTTAGATGCAGTAATAGTGCCACGCAGAAGAAGTCGTTCATTATGATGTTTTATTGAGAACCCCTTCGTGAAGTAACAAACCAGGTATGTGACCAATGGTATTCCGTCCTTCAACGGACTCTTCCACTGCCTGATCTGCAGTTAAGGTTCAGACATACTGCCTTTCAGCCAGTTGGCTATTAGCCCTAATTCAAAGTTTGATGCCGAACCTGTCTTTGTGTGTAATGACTGGAAATCATGGGTTAACATTTGGGCTAGAACGACTTGCTGCAGTTGGAAGTGAAGGCCTAGCACGTGCATCTCATGTGGCTAAATAAGACAGACATTCTACATGCTTTGGTACCTTCTTTTTGTCATATCGAACACAGCTTTATTTGTTTGAATCAGTCAAGACTCACTGCAACTGGAAGTAGAGGAGATCTTAATGTGTCGGCTTGTAAAAATGGTACCTAATGGTTTTGACGTATACTTGATGGACGTTTTGTCGATCAATCAAATAAAGCCATTACCCTAGCTGTCTCCATTTCCTTCAAAATATTGAACGATTGTTAGTAGCTTAACGGGTTTCCGATAACGTCTAGCAGTAGTAAGTTATCTGAACGTGGTTAGAAATTAGTAGTAGTCCTCCAGATTTGCCCCCAGATTGAGGTAAAATTGCCAGCTGTTTTGTGGATGGAAAACCACTTACGAATGTCTAGAACCGATTAAAAAATGCGGTCAAATACTGATCGATTGGATTTGAAATAAGTCAACCATTGCTTTTTTTGTTCATAGTAATAAACTTGCGTGCCGTAGATAGCAATTTTTATAATAAACTGTTAGTGGTGTCGTAAACCTTCTGGACGCATCAATTGAATAGAATTCGACAACGATCAAGTGTTAGATATTTAGTGGAAATTGTAAACTTTTAGCATAGTTAATGGTTCCCTTAGAGAGACCATCTAAGGAACCTGCCGAAAGTAGTTTCTGTTGGAACGGAAGGAACGCAATTCACGTATTGTAACGTGCGGTCGAAACCAGCAGGCGCTTATGGAATTAAGTTGAATTGCGTAACAGGGCGTGCTACTGTGTTGTTGACGCCGTTTTGGTTTTTGTTTGTGTAAGTCGTGTGCCTTCTGCTTGTGTTTGTTTGTATTGTTCCCTTTTACAGGACTGTTGCTGGGACCCCTACTTCGAAAGAGCGCCATTCCCCAGTGTCGCCACGTTGCCCTAAAATTGGTCCGCAAGTGTTACGGGCATTCATAGTAAAAACGGCCGGCTGGCATGTTAAAATATATACGATACAAACGACACCTGTAGGAAATGTATTCTATTACTGTAATAACGTTGTTTACAGAGCGCGCCTGTCATTGTATGTCATGCATTGGCATGTAATTTTTTACTACTTCTAAAGAGTCCTTTTTGTTTCTAGTGGGGACTAAGCGCAGCTTCCCTATCTACTGTTCCTCAAGGGTATTTCCGTCTTACTTCGCACGTTAGTTTCAGATAACCAGTACATTTGTGCCAGGGAGTAAGTACTGCCTCCGATTAACTAGCCTTCTGTCTGTTGGGTCACCTCTTCTCCAGACTGTTGTAGTCTTGTCTTTCCACTTCAAAGTAGTTAACACGTATTACACTGACAATAAATTGGCGAACAATCCTCTCCCAGGGTTGACTTGTTGCATTGTGTAGAGAAAATATTTCTCTCAGCCTGTTGCTCGAACTAACTACTTTGTGTATCCGTTTCAGTAAGCCCTACGCTTACAACACCTGCCAGGGTAAACGCGCGGTCCTCGTGCTTCAGCTAGCAATTTAGGTTAACCTCAACAGTTGGCATATAGAGATGCGAATGGTGTTGTGCATGATTGATATCATATGTTAAAATCACGAATGTTTTATCAAAAAGATATTACTGACGGTTTTGGGCAGCTAAAGTGAAGCGTACTTCTGGGGCTACAGATAAGCTGTTAATTTTGAAGACAGATGCTGTTCACAGTTCATCATTAATAAGTGCTTTGCTATGTAACAGATTGACGTAAGTGACAGTTGCTTGTGTAAAACCGATGAGATAATAGCATCGAAGGCGAGAGATGACTGGGGCTGTTTGCTGAATGATAACATAAACTGTCATGTCTTGATAAATCTCTAGAGTTGGATAAACAAAGTTGCTGTGTTGACGACCGCCGTCTCTCTCGGGACAATCACCTGAATCGACTAACCATCCTCACTGTGGATTCTAGTCGATTCTGTGTGATAGTTTCTTTATAATACTGAACGCCAATAAAAACCACACGGAACCAGATGAAGTCGACTGCTCTAAGAGTGTGGCTACATTTCGAGAGACCCTCCGTAGAGCGGCCGCTGTGTGCTCTTTAATCCGAGGTAATCGGAGAATATGTATTGGGTCAGTGACGGATTAGGAGTAACACTGCAATCTTTTCGTTTAGTTTTAACTAGGTTTTGACTTATGTCAGAAGGGAAACGACTATCCAAAATGCCGTTCATTTGCCTCTAAAACCAACGCTGATTTTATCACAATTAATCTACGTAGCTGAGTAACGTTCCGTTCCGTAATTACACTATGGATGAAGCTGAGTGAATCGTAACGCGCTCAAGTGTGCTCCTGTGACCAACCGCCCGATCGCTTCATACGGTTTCGCAAGTTATTACGTCGATTCCCACACCGCGTCGTCTGCTGACCATGACACATGAACGTGCTATCAGTCCAACCCATTGAAGTGTGCTTGATTCAAGAGCATATCTTATGACCAAACGGATTCAAATATGTGGATTTTAAGGAGGAAACTTAAGAAACACGGATTGAACAGTAGAAGCTGCTTTTTAAAACTTTTGTATTTGAGCATCGTCAAAACAGTGACTTACTTGTACTAGCGTTACCTGGTCTAAGACGTGACAAACAGAAAATAGCCTATATTTTAGCGATCGCAGTGCTTGTACAATGCCTAATTGTAAAGTTGTTAATGGAGTAGTATAAATTATTGTAACCAGCTATGGTATCGTTTGTTTCAGTCATTAGGAGTTCACCCCCCCTGACCTGCTGTTTCATGTCCAATGTATGTTGTATCTTTCATATTACTCTAGTTAATGAAAGCTGCAGAACTGGCAGGTAGTAGGAAATTTCCGTTGATATAAAGTGAACATCGTACATAACTGACCATAGCTTTTGTGTTTTCATGTACTTTTCCGCCAATTCCCTTTGAAAACAATCATTTGACTGGAGTTTCACTCTTGTTAGCATTCATCAGTAGTGAATATCTCTGTCATGATCGGGATTTGACTTCTAGCGTTAATCGTGAACAAAAAAGAACGAGCTCTTGCATATAATAATTTAGTCGTGTCTAATATGCTGTCAGTGGAACAGCGGTCAACATGGTCGTCCCGTGAAACTGTAACCGGAGTTCAAGTCCAGGTCGTGGTTGGGACACTCATAACTGACAAGCTCTAACATGAGTGAAACTCAAGCCTTATAATTCTTCTATTTTGCGGAAGAGGCTGGCTGGAAATTCCTGTCTACAGAACTTTGGCTATCCAACGTCTCGATTTTTCTCTCGAAACGTACGGACACTATACCACTTTTATTCTCCCATCGGTATGATGTAATGTGCTGGATTGATGGCTTATTCAGTTCGTCTTGACAGTGGTTGCATTTGACTAGTGGTGAGGGCAACTCAGATGTCTCCCTTGATAGCTATTTACTAATTCCTTTCTTAATTACTCTTCTGAAAAGCAGGGAGACGTGGTTTGATATCACACTATGAATGTAAGCAATCGTCTTTGTAAGCAAAACATCTTGTCAAAATTGACTGTCTGTACAGAGAAAAGTGTACAGTACCGGTTGTGGCTTTCTGTTATGTTTTTTATGAAAGGAACATTTTGTTAGTCTCGGTTATACCGAAAATTCAAAGTGAAGATTTACCTATTTTCATTGTGATCAGACAGTTGAGGTAGTGTAGAAAAACAATGACTTAAACCTAGACCTCAGATATTAAAGTTCCTATGACTGTTATCGCCGAATAGATTATCAACATTGTTACGCGCCATGGACACCATAACTCGATCATTCACGCTATACAGTGTTGGTCAGCTGAAGGGATCTATTAATTTCATAATACATGTGATAGACTGGTTAAAGTCAGATGTAGAGATTTATCTCACTACTACGTGGGCAAACTATCAAATGAAATGTTGCTATAGGACAAGTTAGTTGAGCAAACTTACTAAAAATACCGACCAATGCATAGTCAACAATATGCATTGGGGACGTGCCTTTTCTGACGATGTAAACAAAAATCAGGCAAGCTGAACTCTTGAGCGTCAGTCACAGGTAAGCTAACCGAGATGTACTAATCTTATAAGCAAACCTTAAGAGATTGGATTATTCCAGTCTCTTTTGAGACTGTGATAGCAGCGATGTGTGAGTTAAACTGATCTTGTTTTGGACTATCATCAGTTGCGTATCTCGTTGACTTCGTTAGGTGACACATTCAGTCTTATGACCAACACTTACAACAGGTTGACAACGAGCTTTTGTGAAATTGTAATGTTTTTGTTTTTGCTTGTATATGGTTTTTAGATGTGTTTCCAATTACCTAAATACTCAAGACATATCCTGGAACCATAAAACCGTTTTTATTGGTAAAACCTATATACCACTACTAGCCAATCATGTGCTTCACCTCAACTGGACCGTTCAGCCCCTTTAATTTAGTGTTAGTAAGCTTGAACTGTGTCGATGAACCCTAAGCAACTGTATGTGCAGTACCAGTTTCTTATTCCACTTCTTGTAAATTGCAGAAAAAAACTTTCACATGGAAAACTTTTATCGGGATATCCACTCGGCAATTATCCACATGATGGGGCGTCAATACCAAGTGACCTGATTTAGGGATATTTTGGAGCACTAGAAATGTCCCCAAACATCTCACATTTCAGCAGATGAAAAAAAACTCGAGGGACAAAGATTGGGTTTTGTGTGCATATCAGAACGGATCGTGGGAATTCGGTTTGTTCTGTCGAACACAAATGGATTAGTGTATGATCGCCCTGAAACCAATTGTATCGGACCAATTAAACAAACTTCACACTTGTTCACAAACGTCAATCTTTTGTTTATCTAGTGTCATGTGGATATTTTTGCAAAAGTTGGTGTTCAGTTTCAAGGTCGACTTATTTTGTTTATACATTTCATAATCCAGTATTTGGTTCTAAACGACACAGACTTGGCTAATTATGTGATAGTGAACAGCGCGGTCACAATCAAATTATGAAGTCATGTATTACCAAAAAGTAATCACCCTTTTTTACCAGACGTTGTTCCAGTTATCGGTAGACACTCACAGATGTGAACGCCACAGACACATTTGTGTACGGCATTGGTGCAACTGCTAGAGGAACATGGTTGATGCAGTTCATTTGCAGAGGTATTTATTTCAACTGTAGAAAGCAGTATATGTGATTATGTTCAACGGTCACATGGAGTAGTATTGAGGACAATGAACACATAAAAGCCTTACTGTATTCATGAAAAGCGTTCACAAAACTGGCCAGTGTATCTGAATGTCAAAGGGATACGAGAACAGAACAATGTTTTGCTATTAATTCGACTATTTCGGATAGCCGCTTTTTTGAAAATCAGTTTTTGAATAGATACAGGCAACTGAGTGTTGCATTTTAAGCGACTCGCTACAAAGAGGATGGTCTTTTATTCATGTATAAGAAATTGTAATGGAATATGATTTAATCTGTTAATTAACATAAAGTGTCATTGACTGATTGGATTCCATCCGTTTACACAGACCTGGGTAGATCATATTTTGCAAGTTAGACCCAAGGTCAACACCTTCGTTCGGAAGTTTGATATTCTCACAAATTAACTGTCCTAAGCACTCATGATTAAACGGACAACCAAATGCGATTAATAAACGCGCTTAGTGAAGTTATGTTTACCAGGGCTTGAACGTATACAATCTCAATAATAAGGTGGTTGACGACACCCAGCCAGCCAGTTAACTTAAATATTAAGACAAATTGTACAATATCTTTGTTTTTACCACATCATTGTGTGATTAACTGCTTATTTACACACAGGTTACGGTAAGTATATCAGTGAACCGAAACTCATCAATTTTGAAAACTTTGATCATTCTAGTAGAGAAGTGCATTCTTTTATAGGATGTCTATGTAGCCTGAACCCCTGATGGAATGATCGAGAAATACCAGTTAAGTCCCTCTAATTTGCCTAGTAGTAAATTACACATACACATAGCTACTACCGCTCTGTATTGCGAACCGGTTTCTCATGTGGCAGTTCGCCGGCGCGTATTCCGGAACGCTCGGGATGCGCGATCATTTGGTCAACTACTCACGGTACACAGCTTGCGATGGTTGGGTCACATACTCCGCATATCATCTGATCGTTTACCGTACCGGGCATTATATAGTGAGACCACCAACAGTTGGGTGAAACCACATGGTGATCAAGCAACAACGCGGGCACGAAATATGAAGACCCTGACTACTTCATTGGGTAAAGTGGGTAGGTGTCGCCTGCCTGGATGGAGTCCTCGTGATCACTCAAACCGTTGGTTAGAGACGCTATGTGAGATGGCGATGTGTCGCAGTCAATGGCGTAACTGTATCCATACCATTTCTAGTTCCTCCGCTCAGTCTTCTTTTATTAGTCTTCAAACTTCTTAGTAACGTTTTCCTCTAGGATATTCCACATCACTGTTGAGGTGAGCGACGGCCCCAGCCACAGTACCTTTTGATTAGGCTCATGGCTGTTGTGATGATGATGATGATGATGAGTGCATTTGGCACCTTGAGACGAACTCTTGACTCAACAGTTCAATGTCGACAAAGTCAAGGACGGCTTTATGTCATCAAATGTCAACGTACACGTTAAACGGTATGGTTTTTGTTTGTCAGCAGACGAGTTTGATAGTCATGTTGAGCGGTTGGATAAATACTTTGTATTTGGTGAATATCAAGTGGGTGATTTGCACACAGGACAAAGTGCACGAACATAAAAGTTACCCAAGGCTGGAGAGCGGACAGTATACCCGGCATACTTACTCTATGCCGGCGGAACGGTTAAAACAATCACACCCAGTTTTTTGCTATACTGTGCGTACTAACACTTTGGGAGGATAGAGCGACGAACGAAAGTTACTAACGAAAAATCGACAGGATTATTTATTTTAGGGTGTTCCTAGGAAAGATGTACTAGATGTTGGTTTAGCAAATTTCAAAGTAACCTAAACTCACCCTATAACTGTCTCTTAAAACGAAATATTTAAACATACTATTCGACCATGTGCACACTGAGTTATCATCTGCTGTGCAAAATGAGAGTGATTGTTTACGTGCAATTTTCCTACTGTCCTCCGTGTAATATTCCATTCGAGCTCTGGTTGCTGGGGTCAACAACTTCTCGCAGACGATACTGTTTATTGTTTAGCTTGGGGTCCCCCCATTTGTGCTGCCTAGACAAATGAACGTTACGGGAAAATGCCTAATAGACCGGATGTCTGAACGATCGTACACTGTACAATCCACTAGCCCGTGTAATAGTACCAATGAGTACAATCTGGGGCCACAAATCATAGGTCCGGGAGTTATGAATAAAATTAAACCAGGGCTTCCAAGTATATTCTATGTATATTGTGTACAGAGGGCTAACAACCATTTTTCCTTAAGGTTTGGACCCCAGCCGAGCCCTTACCCACTTTGATTCGTGGCGATAAATCAGTACAGTGTTGCCCTATATTTGTGTCGGCATTTGGTAAGTAAACTGGAATAAAACTCGAAACGCGAAGATAAATGTAGACGTGTACAAAAACAAACCGTGCCGGAGTTGAGGATTAAGTTGGGCAGTTAATTTCCTACTTACGTCCCGTGACTGAAACGATGTGCTGTTCTGGAAAGGTACCGGTTCGTATGAATATAAGTCAATACAGATAACTTCAAGTTAGATAGGTATTTTGTACTACAATTATTAATCAATTTCAAGTTCCATGGGAAAGCGGTTAATCTACTTAGAACTTGAGAAATTAACCATTTAAACTTACAGGGAATAGCATTAGAAGATAACTGAACATGGGCATGTAAGAGGACGGTTCAAATTTTCTGACATCTGCTGCATAGGAGGATAGTGTGTTGAATGAGTAAAATACTGCTGTACTATATAATGTAGGTTGCCAAGTATAGCGATTGAAATTTCTCAAAAAAATGAGGGAAGTAAGTATAGCATTCTCTTAAGACGAGTGTTTTGTTATCAGGAATGCTACCTCGTTGTTTCTCAACGGTATTTTTTAATCATATTAAGTGACTCAAGAAATTAAAATAATTTTATAAAGTAATGTAAAGATAATATACTTCAGAGCTATCCGGAGTGTGTATGAATTCAGTCTTATGAGTGAGATAGATCACGAAATGGAACGTGTCGTATTTGATTTCGTATCTCCAAGGTCAAACTTACAAACAGCATTATAATTCTGATAAGACCTATCGCAAATTCTTTTCTTCAATTGTTTTGAGAACCAAAAAAGTATACGTTAGGTAAATTCGTTTAAATTCACGGATCTGCCATTTCCTGGTTGTACAGATGAAATATTTCATCCACTGTTACCTAGGACGAAAAGTATCAACACGGCCTGACTTTCAAATCAGAAAGACTTATGTATTGGACCTAGAGATTGATTAAATCATGTTAAGGTCATGTGTGTTTAGACTAAAGAGTACTTCAACTGATCACATCTCTGGTTACCGTACATCATTTGTATCTCTGGTTATTGGGAAGAAGTGTGTGACCTATATTGATTGACCATAAAGAATTTTGGTCATGAAATCTCCCAGGATGCATGATTCCAAACAACTTGGTTGTTTGCGATTAGTGGGAACATGTACATTAGGCATACTTTATACATTCAAACCATCCTGGACACAATAATAACCAAACTACCATAAAACAAAAACGTGAACGTATAACAACAAACATAGGGAGCCACCCCCGGAGAAATTAACAGAGAAAGCAATGCGCGCATGGCGCTATATAATGCATTCTTCATTGAAATATCAATCAACAGAATTAAATCTCAACATTTAGTGACCTACATTACGAGTTTTGCTAACACACTCAAGCTGTTTTTGGGTGCTCTATGTTTTAGATTCCGTTTCATTCTATTACATAAGTAGGGGGAGAGGTGTACGCATTGTTAGTTAAATATGAAAGGAGAAATTGTTTTGCATCTTCAGACCACAAACGTGAAGTACAGTTGAATAAAGAATATGTGAATGAGCACTCCCATTATCACAACCAGACGGTAAATTTTTACGTGCAGCATTCGAAAGTGATCACTTGCATACAGGCATCAATCCGTAAGTGTCAAGGAAAACAGTTGCTCATCCATCCATCGATCACGACTTGTCTCAAAGCGAACAAATCGGTCAGGCACATGTGAATACTTGATCCATTTTGATACACCGATGTGAGCTACACGGCGCACCTCACTCAAGTCGTATGAAGGCACACTTTCGTGTTCCGGCATGTTCGAATGTAGTACATTCGCACCAGACACGAAAGCAGACTTTATATGCAATACGTCCTGGAACTGGGCACCGGTCAACAAAATCGGGAGTTCAGACCGAAGGGCTTAACCAACGAACACAATTCCTGATGGGGTCGGGTGAGGGGACGGGCACAACACATGGCTGAAACCACAGGCAAATTAGCTGCCAGTGCGTGTACAGAGACGTGTGCGAACAGTCGTGTGTTATCAACCGTGGACCGTGGTAATCAAAACACTGGGTTGATGGGGTTGAGCCACTTGCCTGGAAATGCGCGGTACCCCCACCCTACGCACAGGCAGCTAATATACTTGTGGTTTCAGCCATGTGTTGTGCCTGTCCGCTCACCCGACCCGGTTAGGATTTGTCTTCGTTGTATGTGTCTTTTCGTCTGGACTCTGGATTTTGTTGCATGGGTTACAGATCCGGGAAATAGAGTACATCCCGCAAATAGGAGCAAACAACGATTGAACACATACAATCACCCCAAGCACTGAGAAATTTGGACCATCTTAGCCTGATCAGCCTTCGCCATCTCTGTGCACTCAATACCGGTTGATAACTTCGGACCCTCATTACTGCACAAGGAATACGTAGCTTTGATTTTCGGTTGTACGACATTACTTTGAATATACCAACTGGACTTTGAGGTGTTTAACGTTCGATAACATGCGATTTCGAGCAACTGGTTCACCAAGTATGTCATTTGTTGTTTCAATCATTTGGGGATGTGGCTGGTCACTTGACATGTTAATTGTTGATCATACCCTTGCTGGACCGGTTGTCTCGGTGTCCTCAACCCCTAATTCTGTGGTCAGAGTATAATCCAGTATAATCCAGTTCTATTCCAAATTTCATTTACTCCATCCATTCGTGAAGGTCTATTGTTCATGCCCGGCAAGTTACCATAAAAAATACAACGAAGATCATCAGAGCGCATTCGTTCATCCACCAAATGTTACTGCATACATGTTTGTATGCATATGTACATGCATCCGCTCGGGTCAGGGAAAACTGTTCATCAAAACGACACACACATTCATGAGGGCATCAAATGCTTCGCAGTAGAGCAAGTGCTGGCTTACTTACAACTTGGGTGATCGCTTGGTTAATTTTGTGCTAAACGGTATTGCTTTTCGATAAGATAAAGTGATCATTCTATGATCCGAAAGAATAAAAGGAGATGAAGAGAAATACAAGAGTGGTTTGCACTTATATAAGTATTCAGTATGGTTTACTTCAGAAAAGAAAATATATTCTCGCGGTTCCGTTACACATCCGTAGATACATTGCTGTCCAAGCTGGTGAAGACCGTACATCATTTGATGAGGTCCCCATTAAAGCTGCTAATAGGCGAAACTGTGATGGCTTTTCCGAAAAACAAGAAAGTAAACTTCATCAACTCTGGTCAAATGTCCAATCCGAACTTTACTACGGTCGTCGTTGTACTCTGGGATATGTGTATAAACGGTGTGCGATTGGTTGCCTGGCTTTAAACCGTAAAATATTCGGTGGTTGAACGTCCGTACGATATTAAGGCAGACTAACTACCGGCAAGTTGACGAACAAGTGTTTGAGAGTAGGATGGTGAAGTATGTGCTAAGCAGGGTTGAGTATAAGACATATTTGATTCATGTCACTGGCAGTGCTAAAGTAATCAGAAACACGATTGCGCTCTCGCTTGTGTGTCCAAAGACAAAACTTCAATGAAGCTGTTTAATCTAACTGAACAACCAAACTCACTCTGGACTGTCACACTTGTGGGAGAAGATGATAACAGAGCGCGGCCAATCGAGTTTGCGTAGTTTTTCTTAGATCAGGTGACTAGACAATACCATATCAACAGTTTGACAACTGGTTCGGAAAACTGCAATCAACACTTTAGGCATACAACCGACTGAGCAACATTCTGAAGACAAACTTGTCGTTAAAGTACAACAAATAAACTGTCATAACATTGTTTGATTCTCTTGCTTATAGAGTAGAAGCATTAATAAAACTCCCATACACTCCCGTAATACTGTCTTCTCCATCCAGCTGACGTAAACCAAACAGAGGAGAGAATATTATAAATATCAGCAGGTACATTCTATAACTTTTCCCAATTACTCATCTTTCACAGGCAGAGCGTTCCAGGGAGTCTTCCATTGATTGATTGTACCGCTGCATATTTCTGGTTGTCAACATGCAGTTCATTTGGGTTGTTGTGGTTTTTCGTGATCTTTTACTCAATGAAATCCAGGTGATTTTGCTGACTGTCTATGCTGTCTCCGAAGTATGTACATGGACGTACTGAATCGTCGTACGCTAGAGATCTCGTGGACTGAACTGACAGGCAGAAAGCCGCAGTGCATGTCGCTAGTGATCAACGTAATCATAAACAAACACAGCCTGCCATTCCCGCCTACCATCCTTGATTATACGAATTTGCTGATGAGTAGTCGGGGATTTGGTTAATTTCAAGTTGAACATCACCCACACTTGATCACAGCTGTCGCATCCCCATAGACTTTCCAGTCGGCCCCTTTCGGAAAGAAGCACTAGACTCGAGTTTCGCTCTCATTAGAGCTCGTCAGTAGTGCATATCATACGAATTTGCCTATAAAAAATAATTTGAGCGACTCAAGCTTTCAGAACTCAGCTGAAGACTTATTTGAATGGTGGTATATATATATATATATGTATATATACTGATGTATGTGCAAAAGTAGGCATAAAAGTGTCTCAGGTACTCTATTTATAGAGGGAGTTTCGTAGCACGTCAGCTTGATTGTCTGTTTTAATTACATAGAAGTTTGCTGTCATAACGGTTTTTCATCTACAGCATTCCATCTCGGTTTGTTGCGTGGGGTTTTTGAGCAACAAGGAACCCTGTCGTTCATCTGGACTTTCTCCTGGTTGATAGTTGCCTCACCTTCGTGATGTGAACTGGCTAACTCCAAAAGGGGTTTAGAGTTTCAATCGGTGTCTAGCCCGAAAACAATAGAATGCTTGGCAAAGAAATGCACACAGAGGTCAACCAACAAAAGTGCAAATTGGTTGGATTTGAAGATAAAATGGTCGCCATTCTAAGATTGCTTGTCTACATACATTGTTGCACGTGACTAAGGTTTCTGTGAGGCCATTCGTGCAAACGCGCACACGTCTTAGGACGATATGACCAAAGTGGGGGCTAATGATTGCTTCTGGCTATAAACACGTGTAAGACACAATATGTTCAACAAGCCTAGTCAACATGTGGTGGACAGTCTTACCGAACCACTCATTTTGTCTCTTCAACAAACGACGTTTGACCACTGGACCTTGAGCATAATTTGTTAAAACTGTGAGCAGCTGGTCGTGACTGATAGGTTGATATCAACATGAATTGCGTTGATGATTTGAATCATTACTGGTAACGAAAATGGTCGCTTAGGGCTGCACATAATACTTACCCTGTATTCCTTGTGCCAACTGGTGACGAGATAAACTTTAAAACATTCACTCAAGTGCTAAACCAAGAAAGACAAAAGAATCAAAACACATGATTTGTGCACGAGTAAGGTTCTCTAAATCCATACAGGTACAAACGGCTTAGTCATGTAAAGTTTTAAACCACAGCAAAACAACATGAACTCCATATGATCCGAGTTCAGCTGATGTCCGGGCAACATCAACGTAACGAAGAACTCTTTTTGTGCTCACGGTACGAGATGATGTCAAATCACAATCGTCTTTGCGTCTCATAATAGCTGCCGGTTTCGTTGTGCGGGCGAGACCAAGAACTTCTGTGCTGGTTAACTGTGTTACCAGATATTTTGACAATATTGATGCTGTGTTTCGTGTAGATATTGTCCAATCGATGGACTGTCATAACAAATTAAGGTAAAATAATAGATTGTAGGCATATTGAAGATAAAATTGATCATATCACACGTCCTTTCGATCCCGTGTACCGACAGTTGAGAATAAGTAGAAGTGACAGTCTTCTTAAATTACATATCCGGTTATTTTATTTCTGATTGTTTGTCTAAGCTCAAATTGTTTCTGCAGACGTAATCCACTAACCATATAAGTTCAAAAGGGAATGGGGGGTAACTGACGTAAGAACAATTAACTCGTGTTTATTTACAAAATGCGATGAATATTCGGTTGACACGAAAGATGGGAGACAAATACATACAGCTCTAGGAACTCTTCGAACAGATACGTTCAGCATGCGGATGTGACGACAACTGTTACACATTAGTGCTGATAAAACTAGCTTCTCAGATGACTACTCATGAGTAGGCAATTTATTTTGGTGTTTTTCGTAAAGCGATTTAGTGTGAATATCGTTGATACCGGTAGATTCGGACGAAGAAGTCTCCAGAAAGTGCGGTTAAAAACAGCGGTACGAAATCTCTTCTGAAAGAAGAGGTTAAAGTTTATTTTGCGGCCATTTATTAGCCCACATGAAGACAACCATAAAAACTTCCAAGTGCATGAAAAATGATTTACTCACTTATAAACGACTGAAAGTCGGCAACTCAACTGAAAATGTGCACAGTGTACATACTAACCCGCTTAGCTATCATTTGCCAACAATAAGGCATACTAAACTAACTTTCCGTCTTCCGAAGCCCTGATAAACGCTAGCAAAACAACACACTGTTAGTCCCCACTGACCACGGTTTGGGAAGTCCTTACATTCCAGGGGGATCCGTACTTTGGAATGTATAATTCTGACCTGGTTTTACCTCGTGAACTATCCACATATTCATTATGAATTACCGTGTGCACATTGAATTCGTAATACAAGTAATGTCATCTAATTAATCTATCCGAATAATGTATAGGAGATTGTAAGTCTAATTGTGACGGTAAATTGTCAATAGGCAAAATCGTTTTTGTGTTGTTTGTTATATCCGTCCAATTATCTTCCTTACAGCTTGGTTAGAAATACACTCGGCAAAGTTTTGTACATTTAACACAACAGATGTTAACTTTCAGCCCAGTTAGTTCTTAATGACTACGAACGGACAGGTGATAAAAGCAACAGTGCATGGGTGGGCACGCACACATGGAGTCTAGCCAACAGGCTAGTTACCGCCTATAATCTTAGTTTGTTGGGGGTTCATTCAAGCCGTGGAGAGTGTGATGGCTGTGACTGGAGGAAACACAATGCATGTGACATTCTAATTCTGCACGGTTTATACATATTGTACTATTTGATGGAATCGCGTTAACTGACAATTCGAGTATATACAGTCATTCATGTTGTAGATTACCACCAACTCTCTTTGTGGTATGCTTACCAAACGTTGACAAAATGAGCAACCTTTTTAACAGCTTACTCCATATATATATATTTATATATATAAACCCGAAGGT
>JTDE01000337.1:7889-21001 GCA_014338405.1 Paragonimus skrjabini miyazakii
TGTATGCGTGAGAGAAGTTATAAACGAATGGGAATATCAACTTGCGAACGCTCACAAACATTTGCTTGCAAGTTATGATCAGATCACCCAATTGCATCAAGAGTAGATATTGTAACTGTCTTGTTAATTCCAATAACCCAATGACTAGAATTTTTCTTCACGTTAAAATGTCAGAAATCATTAAATTTGTTGGACAATACTTTGATTACTGGCAAGTAGTAGGCGCATTGGTTAATATAATTTGAAAATAACTTAACATTGGCCACAGCTGACACAGTCCCATATATATTCTTGTCGGCTCCTTTGGAAATGAGTGACTTTACCCCAGTTTTGCTCTTATTAGAACCCTTCAGTAGTACCTATCCTTGTCACGGTTGAAACTAGGACGCTGACAACGTCTTTATGGACTAACTATGTTGATCACTGCGTTATTGGCCTCATGTTAGACCCCAACGAATTATTATATGCTTAAGCTCAACTACATTCGTTGACCCTACTGACTACTCAAGTTATATCCGCTAAAGCTCCTACTACTTACCAGTAATATCTAATTTATCAGAATAAACGTCATAATAGTAAGTCTTTGTCCTACTCATGGGGTGGCGATACCTACCATGGTCGTAGCCACACATTTTTACACGTGTGAGTAAGAAGTATGTGTTGACCATCCGAGTAGTAAAACATGAACTGGCCATTGTTGTAAACACAGCACCGTGTTACGTACTCTATCAACCATCGGTTGGTCGGTTGAATCCGACTGAAGTGGATTGACCGAATGCAATTCTGTGGAGTACTTTAAGTGCATTCTACGCATTTATACGATGTTTGATCATGAAAAGTTTTTATTTTCTAACTCCCTACTAGTTTTATGCTTCCCCTTAAGAAGAGGTTGGTGACCTATTCTGTTAGCTGAGATTATTTGTACACTAACCTGGTGCACCGCTGAGTTCTGTATGCTGATAACTGCGTTATTCCACCTTGTCCCTCTTCTGATTCCGAAATCAACGATCATTTTGTAAGCCTACAATAGGTAAATAGTCTTGTTAGGTGATGCCTAAAAATACTCTTTTGGATTACCGAAAGGGATTCCTGTACAAGTTACTTAATACTGAGTGAGTTGGTACAAGTTCATTAGGAAATTGTCATTGTATGGTGATTGCGCTTGAGTGGTTTCATTCTCAGTAAACTAACTTATTGGATAAGTTCGTTTTAAATGATGTCCGTCCATGTAAATGAGTAGATAACCACTCTGACCACTCACGATCGACGTGAGTTTGTGAACGAGTTCATTTCATTGATTACCCGTTGTCATGTTGATTCGCCACGCGACTGATCTTATGTTTACCATCTCGGAGCAGTCGTTAAGGTCACAATCGTTGTTGACATTCATTCACAGATCCTAGGAAAACGCCTGGCAAGAGAACACCCTTGCACGAGAAGCCGTTTGTGATCGGCACCGTTCAGTCGGCTAATAGACGTTCTGGTCCGCCTAACACCCGACTGAACAGGCCGGACAAGTCGCCAAATCGCATGGACCTAAAGCTGGCCGATGATATCGAAGATGAGGATGCGGAACGAACGTTGGCTGAATTGGCCTCACGATTGTGTAGCAGCCAGGCTGCATTGGATTCCCGAATGTGCGATATGAACATGTCGAGGTTTGTTTACTGATTGTATATACACTGAAAATCCTAAACACTTTACCCCCTACAAAATTAAATTAATTGGTTAAACCTCAGGCAGTGCTAAAAGGTGTCATATATACCTGAATGCATAAGCGGTCTTCAAACTGACTAGATAGCAGTAAAAGTCGAGCAACTACCGGCTTCTACAGTGGCAGAGAAGATTTTAGAAACATAAGTATGTATACATATATCGTTATGCCAGTGACTGGTTGTTGCGATTAAAAGGGAACGAAACATCTCCAACTTCTCACCGAAATGTCATCTTTCATTCTTACTCATGTACCATTAACTCCATCCTTCTCCTCCTTCTGCAAACGATGATTCTCCCCTGTCTGTGTAAAGTACTAACCTATTTCGACCGGAAACTTCATAAAGAAATTTCGCAAAGCCGACTGGACATCTCCGAACAAAGAATGTATCAAAATTTGTTTGTTTAACACCTCAGTGTATCCGTTGCTCGATTATTATCCGCAGCTTATTATGGACGCCTTTACTCGAGTCATCAGCAGAGGACCCGAGTGCAACCCCCACACCTTTTCGGCGCTACACACAGCTTGGAACACGTGCCAGTTGAGAAAAACTGGAAAAGCACACGGTCACTATAGTATACTCCCTAACCGAGGCACAACAGTTGTACGGGCCAACAAACATCAGTACCGCCATGGTTTGACCAAATTTGGTACCAGTCGAGAACTTTTCTACAGTACTGTTTATTCCATTACTAAAAGCCGTCCTGCAATCACTCGCTTGCGTCACAATACGCACTGACCACCTCAAATAGAGAAGCCGCCAACACTCTTATCAACCAGTGGCTGAATGTGTTGGCTACCAGTCCTGCATAGTGAACAATACATATGTCATGAGGTCGGTTACACTATTACCACACATCGTGTTTCAGAAATTATAAACGCTACGTGAAAATAAGTCTTTACGTCCTGATTTTTTCTCCTCTAGTACTAAAGATGTGGGATAAACAGTTTTCGGGGTCACTAAGAGCCTCTTAATCGACCTCTCCTAGAGATCGAATCCCAAAGCCTGGAAGGCGTGCACAGCGTCATCCACTTTCAAAGACTACGATCGCAATCAGCCCGTTAGCTACAAGCCAACTGCGTTCTTTTCGACTGTCTCTGTGGTCATAGTGACTTTGACTGACGTTCAGTTACGTAAGAATTTCGTCCTATCCACAGTGTTGGCTCAGAGTCAAAATGAATTTAGTAGAGGATTCTTCTATATTGCCAATCTGTTGGCTACTCAGGGTGATTAGATAAAAGTGACCGTTGAAGGCAAACCAGTTGATACAGTTTCTATAGACTTCCATGAGGCCTTTGATCAAAGTTACGGTTTAACGCTTCAAGTGAAGCTTCGTAATTGTACAGCGAAAAGTCGTTTACTTTTGTGACTCACCAATTACCTCCATAGTCCCTGCTTTAATATCAGAATAAACAGCTTTTCCAGGTAAACGTTGTGCGACCAGCGGCCTATCACATGGATATTTACTCAGCTCTGTGTCTATATTATATTTGTGTTCAAAATCCCCCAACCTTCCAGCCCCCCATTGCTATTATATGGTGATGAAAATAAAATTTGGCCTATAGTTTGAAAAAGGGTGGAAAACTATAAGGTGAATTTAACATACTACACCATTGAGCTGAAGAAAACTATCTCCCACTTAACATAACAAAATGTAAACTGATGTACCGCTGTCATTCGGGTTACACACACTAGTGCTTGAAACGCGAAAAAACTGAGTACCATCACACGTGAACAAGATTTGTGTACGATCGTCTCAACTAACCTTAGCCTGGTTCTCAATAGTGTGTCGACGGCCACGGAAGACAACTCAATACTCTGGTCACTCATCAGATCGGTTCGACAGTTTCACTCAGACTGTTTCACTGTGTTCAATTCGTTAGTGTGTCTCCAGTCTGAGTTGCATGTTCAAGCATGCCATCCTTGGTTCGTAAAGGACGTCACTGTTATTGACAAGATTCGAAATAGAACTACAAAACGGGTTACGACGTTACGTTTTCTGTCCGACTCAGGGAGTTTGCTCAATCTGGGTTTGTTCTTAATGTGTTACGGGAATATCAGGAGAGACTTGATTTTAGTCTACATGATACTCCGTCAACCTATAAATTTCCTAGAAAAAATACTTGTGCCCAGCCGAAGCAACTATCTCTGGAGTAACTCACTAAACCACTAACGTCAAATGAGGCGTTTGATTTACAGAGGATACTTTTTAGCATCTGGATGTGTCCAATCTGGAACAGTCTACCGGATTCTGTCGTAACTGTGTTCTTGGTAATTGAATTCAATCGTAGACCTGACGCACATATTCGGGACATCAAACCATATATTCGGTCAAATTGATTATCAGAATAAGTGCGATGGAATGAAGCTGCTGTCGACCTCTCATTGTTGATACCACTTTGATCTTGTGTATTAGTTCAGAGGTCGGATTACAGAAAAAACAATGAATGATCAACTTAGCCACTGTCGCAGTTTTGGCCTTCCTATATGTATAGGTAGCTTAACGTGTTATTTCGAAGCTATAACATTAACTATTTACATTCTGAATGCTTTACTGAGCAAGACACGTTCATTCAAACTGTATGTCTACCAGTACTCTGGTGTGAAAATGTGCACACAAATATGAAGCGTAAAGTGGTGCTAACGAGAAGTTACCAGTGCATCGGACAGTATCCATCCTGCTGTTCAGGCTATCATGTCGTTCTTTACTTGTCAACTAATGTTGCACCTCAGGGATACATTACCTACGTTGTCTTTGTCATCTTATGCTAGCTGTCTCATCTGTTGTTGTCGTCACGTTGACTGATTTTGGAGAACCACATGCGACCGTTGACTTTCTGAGCTCCTCCATAAATGGCTTCAAAATGGTGTGACAACGCCCATCTTACTGTTCTCTATTTCCGTCTGATAGATACTGGCAATCAAGTTGAAGCGTGAATGCATTCTGAATTATCCACAAGGTTTATCAATCTCAGTCGAAAGTTGTAGTTTGACTATTGTCAGCGGTAAGATGTATTGTCATCACATTGTGCAAGTCAGTCCTGTATTTGCGGTGACATTTCATTCGAGCCCTTCATCCTTCTCTTCCAACTATCCTCAAACTAACTGAAGCTCAAGCATGTATAAACTCTTGCTCGTATGTCTTTCTCACATATCCTCTAATAGCCCAACTCCGTTCCAGTGATCTGCTTCATACTTCTAACATTTTCTGACCTATCTGCTTTGTTTTGATTTTCGTATGTAATTCGCACACATCTTATATGGCTGTAAAAGCATGATGAGAAGTACCGAGAACCATCACTTGCGAAATTGGTTGATATATTGAAATGTTTGAAAGATGCCGGTTGTTTGAAGGTTCTTCCGCATTCCGCTTAATTACCAAAATGCACATCGTGATATAGTAGTAATCCACGTTAACTCAACGTTAATTCGATGATTCTGTCTGTTGAATTTCCCATATTTCGTTTTCAGTCAAGCAGAAAAATCCGACGAACAGGATCAGGTAGAATTGAAACAATTGGCTACACAGCTTTGCTCGATCCAGTCCGAGCTGCGGGAACAACTAGCGGTAATTAGTTGTAGTCTTCTTGAATTGCATACACAGTTATCTCCATCTGACAATTTCATATTTACACTAATAATAATGTTTTTTGGGTCATAAAATCTGTTCTGTGTTATAAACAAGTATTTCATATACTACAGTACTTTATGTGATATACTAATCCCGCTTGATCACGTAAACACTCACAGATGATGGTGATGCACTCGAACGGTTGGCAAAAGTGCATTTTTTCACGATATTGCACGCTCGAACCAAATGAAATTAGAATGCTTGTGGTTTTCTATCGAATGATGAAATGCGTATGATTTTTCTATCCGAATCTTTTATCCGAAATTATATAACAGATATAGTTATTTTCGATCGAAAACCAACTAAGGTGATTTCAGTGAATATCTAGCACAACATTTTGCTCAGAATTATTTAAGAGAACCGCACATCCATAGTCCGTCAATGTGAATCAGGTTCGTTTTCTTGTCTAGAGCCCTTTCAACTCAAAGATTCGTTGACTGAAGACTGCTGGAGTCTAATCGGATTCAGTGGCATGAACGTTGCTATTGTTTTACTGAGTTGTTTATTAAATGACTGTAATTAATGAATCAAGACAGTGAAAGTTGATGTAGTGGTGATGTCTTCTATTCACTCACGACCCAAATGTTTATTTTCCAAATGTGGTCACCATGATGTTGAATATTTGTGTTTAGACATATGTCGGTTTTTTTCCAACTTGAACATCACCCACAATTGATCGCAGCTGTCGCATTCCCATAGACTTTGCAGTCGGCCCCTTTCGAACAGCAGAAGCACTAGACTCGAGTTTCGCTTTCATTAGAGCTCGTCAGTAGTGCATATCATCGCCACTGCAGCCGGCAGTAGAACCACAGCCACGTTGTTTAGCAATCAGGCCCAATCCCTTCCACTTTTGATGTGGTTGTGTGCTAAGTGAATATCGCTGATATGTATGATGATGGTGTTACCGTTGATGTCGATGATTTGTCGAAATCATACGAACCTACAGATTAGAAGAAGCTGTAAATGCTTACACACATTTGGACGGTTTAGAAAAATAACAATTTGGAAGACTGTTTCATTCTCAGATGGTCAGCGATAGAAAGACTGTGAAAGAAGGAAAAACAGAAGATACCGAGTGGAATAGAAACTCAATCACTGCATATAAAGCGTAGAACATTCCCATTGGAACATACAACAGTAATAGATAGCAAGCATCAGCAATGACAAACTGAGAATTGCTTCATTGCACCGCACTTATTTTGATAATCAATTTGTCCGAATACATGGTTTGATGTCCCGAATATGTGCGTCAGATCTACGATTGAATTCAACTACCAAGAAAACAGTTATGACAGACTCCAATGGGTTGTTCCAGATTGGATACATTCGGATGCCAAAAAGTGTCCTCTGTAAATCAAACGCCTCGTTTGATGTTAGTGGTTTCATGAGTTACTCCAGAGATAGTTGCTTCGGCTGGGCACAAGTATTTTTTCTAGGAAATTTATAGGTTGACGGAGTATCATGTAGACTAAAATCAAGTCTCTCCTGATATTCCCGTAACACATTGGGAACAACCCTAGATTGAGCAAACTCTCTAAGTCGGACAGAAAATGTAATGTCATAACCCGTTTTGTAGTTCTATTTCGAATCTTGTCAATAACAGTGACGTCCTTTACGAAACAAGAATGGCATGCTTGAACATGCAACTTAGACTGGAGACACACTAACGAATTGAACACAGTGAAGCAGTCTGAGTGAAACTGTCGAACCGATCTGAATGTGTGACCAGAGTATTGAGTTGTCTTTCGTGGTCGTTGACGCACTATTGGGAACCAGGCTAAGGTTAGTTGAGACGATCGTACACAAATCTTGTTCACGTGTGATGGTACTCAGTTTTTTCGCGTTTCAAGCACTAGTGTGTGCAGCCCGAATGACAGCGGTACATCAGTTTACATTTTGTTATGTTAAGTGGGAGATAGTTTTCTTCAGCTCAATGGTGTAGTATGTTTAATTCACTCTACACACTGAGGTGAATTCCCCGTATATTTTCCGTCGTTGCAAAATCGTAATCCATACTTCAAGAACTTACTATCCTATACTCTCGTTGAAAACTCAACTGAGACCTGTTGAAGAGAATTTGCCCGGAAACTGCATGATGGTACTGACATTTTCAGTGTAGAAGCTAAAAGATTATTTTGCAAACCCAACTATGCCAGCAGTCTGTCACCGTGTTGCTCAGGAGGTATTAGTTTGAAATGATAAAACATCCCTTACTACCAGATTCTAGGGGACAACCCTCCAAATTGGACTCTTAACTTTGTCGGCGCGGTTTTTCCTACTCATCCCAGTAAATTTTCAAAAACGAACTCATTTCTGTTCTAACTGTGATCCTGTGACATACAGTGATTACTGTTATGTTAACTCCGCCTACGATACGCACGTAACAAACTGTTCATAACACTTATGTGTAGTATGTTACCTGACTGCATGTGCTGAAGATCACTCCAACTCCGGGGACTCTTTGTAGGTGTTATCCAACGTCTTCTTCTCTCCGCTGTTCGCAATCGTGTGTAAGGAAACCAAGTTTTTGTTACTTGTCTCGATGCTGGCTACTTCAGCAGTGTCGTAAAAATGGTTCACATTGCTCCGAACGTCTGCGTCTCTGAGTGGCTGTTGCCAGTATACCTCCACCGTTGAGTTACTCACGGTGCTAGCCGTTGAATTCGACAGGTCACTGACATTATAGAGCAGTCTTTTATAAAAACTGACACAATGTATCCATATTCAATAGCAGGAAAAATACACTAACGTGAAGAAGTTGTCATGGTATCCGCAAAATTGATCGGTGTTCGAGTGAGCATTTGTTCCGGTCTGGGAAATCCGTTCATGGTTTTCCGTGCGCTGGATGCACAGTGTTTTTATGTTTGTCTTCGCAACTCAAGATAACAATCCACGCTGTACGTATTCAGACAGATCACTGCTCATTAGTGTTATGAGCTGTATTTAAACAGAACTTAACTAATGCAAAGACACACTATATGATTATATTATGATTATATGAGTATCATATGAGTATCATTCATAGCTGATTCATGTAGTTACTTTGGGATAGAGTTTCTTACAATTTATGCAGTCGCGTTGGTCAACGCTAATCGGCAATGCTTAACCTAGTCCGACGCTGACGTTTACGAAGTGAGTATAATAATCGCAACCTTTTTGATATAACCTTACACTTGACTTGTTCAAAATTTTAAAGTTATCAGGTATATGCGGTTAACTGATAGCAGAATACAAGTTACCTGATCGTATCCAAGAAGACACATGTTAATCATCCTATCGGCTCAAATTGACAATACCCTTGTCAGCGTCTTCTCAATCATGTTTAGATTTTCTACTAAGTAATGCAGCTGAGCAGTGTCCGAAATCCATTTGATGACGAGTTCAATCGATTTCATTCACCTTTTGTTTTTCTTTCTTTCCATTTTAGGAACTACAACAATATTTTTCTCATGATCGTGCTAGCACTAAAGAAAACGCACCGCAGGTTTGTGATTTTTAAACCGTTTATCAGCATATTATCGATTGAAGATTTTATTTACTCGTAGTACTGTGGTGAATCTGATACCACACCCAACATTTGCTCATGTTCTCAGTCTTCTTATTGTTTGTCTTGTAAAATTTTCAGCATGATGATTTATTGCAAATTAGCTTTGAAATTTAAAATTTGTTTCATATTGCTTTCTGCTTATCAGCTATTAGATAATTCACTAGATAATATAAAATCCGTAATTGCCAATGCTTAATGTCTCACACCCGGATTATACCTGATTACATCCGTCTCTTGAACTTAGTTCATTTGCTGAAATTTTCCAATAGACTCTTACATGTAATGACGGCTTAGAACGATATTGTTTGTATTCACTATTGGTCTAATTTGTAGGTTTATGGGAAAGTTGAATTTGTACTTCCGCTTTCCAACACGAATTGGCCATTGTGTTCTCTTCCTGGAATGCATAAATTTCATCTGGCGAAAATAGTGTATAATTAAGCATACATACAAATATATGCCAAACACACTGTCTTTTATTAGACATACACAACGCACAGAACGAAACCATTATATCCTTTCGACCTGAACGGTAAACGGGATCTTACAACGAGAGTTCGATTGAACTTGATACCACGTCATTTTGTTACAGCTTGTCTAATCACAGATGGGGAGTATCCTTCGAGAGTCGGTCACAAAATTGGATCAGCCTATCAAAGTCTTGGTTTCGTAGTCTACATCCATCTAGTTCATTTGACTGTCGCTGGTAGCCTGTCTTCGGTAGTAGAATAAACGTATGGACAGGTAAGCGATAGTTTATCCTCCTCAAAACATGTCCAAGTTACCGGAATTTGCGTAATGTGATAGACATCCATTAGCCTTGTCTTTTTAAGGCCTAATTCAGTAAACATTTGTTTTAATCACGCAGTGCTCCCGTAACTTAGCACAATGTTCCTATGGCAACGATGGTCATAAATTGACATTATTTCACTACAGTCAAGACGGACAGGTCAAGTTTGACATTTGCACGGAGGGGCTGTGAGTGTTCCAGCGTTCTACATTCAATCCTTGTCGTGACCTCGACATTACAAGTAATGAATGTTGAAACGGGTTATACGGTCTTCGTCTATTTGATCACTGGTTTCAATATAGCTATTAGGACTACTTACATAAGTGAACTTCTTGGTCATCTGCTACATGTCACCATTGAGAGTGTGCACAAACTGAAGTTCTTGCTAATTTTAGAGTAGCGCTTTGTTTTTCCAAGAAGCGAACTGCAGGAGGAAACTTCGAACCGACAACACTAATTTCTCGGGAGTATCATGAGATGCCTGAGCAGTATTACAACTTATGGTAGCGTTATCACTCCTACGTACATTGCGAAGTTAGGTGAAACTTTGCATGCCATGTCTTGATTGATATAACACATTTAGCTGTCAAAAAACTAGTTTTTACCAGTTACCTTACTGTTAGTTTTGGGCCAAATGTTTACTGCATTTTAATTAACGTTCACTTATTATCGTCATTGAAGCTGATAGTCATTCAATTTAGTTTATTTCTCTCGGATAAGTTTGACGTTAATTTTTGTTGATAAGTCGTCTATATTTTCTATTGTAGAAAGTATTGGTGTTTACATTATTGCTTCAGTTAGCTCTTTTCTTGTTAAAAACCACTTCTCTAAGCCTCCATAAAACCATCACACGAATAATTAGAATCGTTTCATTTCTTTCAAGAATCAAAAATGTCAACTATTCCTTCAGTATTTTAAGTTAAATCAGTTGCATTTCATTCCATTCCTCAAAACGTGCCGACTAGGAAGTGGAATATCAGAAGTTTAGTTGTTCGGATCATTGTGGATTGGCCTTTCGGCTGCCTAACCAGCTGGATAGATTTTTGTCTAAATTTACACTACTGGTATGGTTGTCAGTAGGGATGCATTTTTCTGCTTTCTTTAACCGTCTTGAGCCGGAACGATAAACCACATAACTGTGACTTTCTTTCACATTCAAAACGTTTTTTTTTGGTTTCTTTCTGACGCACCTTTTATGAGCAAATGTCGTACGATTTACGTCCCATCACATACACCGATTTTACAAAGAACCAGTAACGTAGGTCAATTATTTATGTTGACACGCTTTTTACTGTCAAAGGCAACCCAAGCACATGATACGCCAACTCCACCCGTTCCCCAACCAAGCCAACCGGTACTGAGCGTCGGTACTTTGTTACCCAGCCTACGTCAGGTTATGGATCATGCTCTGGAAAAATTCGTGTTACCGAAGACCACTCTGGATCCGAACACAGACAAAGAAAAGGTGGACGACGGAAGCAGCGTTTTACCTCGAGCTGTTTCTACTTTGGCTGCAGCTAATCGTCGGCGGGCAAACCTGGAAGATAATTTTGTTGCATTAGAGCGATCACAGCAGGACAAATCCATCTTCAATTTGTTTGAAGTAATGAACCGAGACCCGTAAGTTTCCTTCCCATATCGATGAATTCTTGAGTTCTTTCTACCGAATTACAGTGTGCTGAGAAACGAACGTGCTTAATACCGCAGGGTTGGGACCGTTAACATTGATTTTTATCATATCTTAAGACAATGATGAATCTGAGTAGTATCCTGTTATCATTTGCACACAACCCTAAGTGATAATGGGGTGACACTTTGGAGATGACTTACCTAAATAACAAAGGGCATCCTTTTTGTCTGGACTTTTGCGTATGAAAGTGCTGAACTGTTGTTATACTCCAAAATGAGCAATTAAAACAGCTTCCAAACTTGCACATCCTGGGCAGTATATAGGCACAAGAGTATAAGTGAACTGTTGTACACTATCATCAATATTATAACATTACAATACAGTATCTCATGTGTGTTTGAGTGAACGACTTGTCATTAGGTGGTTACAATCGCATGCAAGTGCTTGCAACATGTACTAAGCTTGATAAAAACCTGGACAATTAATTTACAAATCGAGATATTATAATAGTTCACCTATTCCCATGTTACACTTAAAGAGTGGACGTCTGGTTCATCTATGCTTGATCGGTTCTTCATTTTTTGCCAAATAAATGCTTAATCGTGTTGTTCAGTACGGAAAGCATTTACACTTGCACAAACCTTTTCCACTAACATTGTGATAGCGCTTACACTAAGAGAACTGCTGATAGCAACGTTTTAAACATGAGTGTTATGACAATGATTCCTATTGGGCCATTTGAATGAGATGATCATATAACACGGACTACTTTGCAGGTATTTGGTTCAAAGCTGGGAGGAGCGTTCACATTCAAACAACAACAATGAACTCGAAATCAGTGCCTCAGTGATTGTCATTGATGTTTGAATTTCATATAGCTGTCAGGAAAAGAAGAGCACAACCCCCGTCATGAAGGAAAGAATTGGGGTTAGTGTTCAAATACCTCTTTTCTAAACTCTCATTAATTCAACATCAGGATGCCTACATCTCTCAACCGAGTTGCAAGTGAATAGAAAGTGGTAACGACGAAGCTGCTTCTTTGCAGGTTTCCCTGAATTGCTTCACTAACTTGACTCATTTAACAAATAACTCACATCATCGAACTCGCTTAACCGTCACCCCTTCCATAACGTCTTCATTCATCGACTTCATGAATCACGAGATCCCCAATTGGAGAGGCGAACCTAATCTACCTTGATCAGTCTATTAGCACCTGTCTTTAGTTATCTATACCGAGTCCATTAAACATTACATCAATCGTCTACGGCACCAGTAAAGCATATTCAGTGTGAGTGACGGTTGGTCAGCATCTTTAAAACATTGTCTAGCCATTCTGACCTATACATCCCTAATGACTGCGCAAATAATCTTGCTCGAACCTTACCACCAAATGTCCGCTTTCAGATTACGTCGTTACTTACCCATTCATGTCATCCGATGGGTGCAATTGAACGCAGACATCGATGGTTGAGTCCTCGAGGAATGTTTGCGTCCACGATTCGCAAACACAGATACATTACCTTTTTAATAAATTAACCGGATACAGTGGGTTTCAACGCTCAGTGCACACACACTATGATGCATACACACAGAAAAAGTGGTCATTGTTAGTTGGCATCGATCTGTTAGCAAGGGCTTGACATAAAAGGAGCCTCGTTCGCGTTCTCAATTTGGTAGAACTTTCATTTTAACATCGATTATCGAGGTTTCCTACGCTGGGTATCAGTTATTCTTTGAGTCTTCGATTTTTACACGAATCCTCATCAGCGGTTGTGTACTGCTTGATTGGGAACTAACTC
>JTDE01000337.1:34874-60278 GCA_014338405.1 Paragonimus skrjabini miyazakii
AGTTCCACCGGAATACAATCACAACTATTCAGTAAGGGTGAAATTTATTTTACCTATCACATACATACGCCTATCCTAACCTCGTCTACTTCTTTGGTTCCTACAAATTTATCTTCTCTTTGTAGCCATAGTGTCCTTCTCTGATAAGGCGTTTCAGACTTGTATGATGCACTGGTCATCTTTGAAAGAGGCGTTTTTCTTGATTTCCTTCAGGAAATTGCCTTAACAATATGTTTATTGAATTGTTTAGGTTCAACCAGACTAAAGGTTTTGGGTCTTTACGGTTATTCACTTGAATTAGCAAGATAAATATTGCGTCTCCTGAGTAATTTACTGGGCGTCCAGAACATTACTGGCACGTAACCGCAGCTAAGTGTATAAGTATATACTATTTCGGTTGTGCCTAATGTGAGTTTATTGGCGCAGTAGTCAGCATGACTTCCCCTTACGAACATGATTTAGTGTTCAATTTGTGATGGTGGCAAGCAAATTTGTTATCGATGAGTTCTATCAGAGTCGAAACTCAAATCTGGCACCTCTGTTGAAATGAGTTGACTAAAAAATCTATCTGAACAGGAAATATGAGCCTTGTTTAATATGTATCAATCAAATCCTTGACTACTGTTCGGTGTAGTTATATGCTCATTTATATTAACAACTTTAATGCAACTCCAACCGGTACTAGTCTGACTATTCTTCAAGCTGATATGAGTATGTTATTCTTTCCCAACCCTAAATAACAGTTTTCGAATTCGATTACGTTAGGATATAGTTTTCCCGTTGCCCCAATTCAATTTCTAACTCATTCCATTAATTGCTATTCATCAATACATCCTGCAGTTCAGATCATGCCATGTTTCATTTTTCTATTCGTCCTTATCTCATTAACTCTTCAATCAGGCACCCAGTTTCCTTATGTCATCGATTATACTTCCCAATTCTCTTACGTAGTGTCTCCAGTAAGATGCTGGCCTTTCCATATGACTGTTACATGTGAGACTGACACGGCGTACATATCCTGACCTCTCAGTGACTGCTGCCATTAAATAACCAGTTAACCGTTACTCATCCCAATGAGCTTGGGGTTCAACAGACGTTACAGAATATGTTTTTCCAGGTGTATAAACGCTATTCAATGTCTTTAGATGACTAGTAAACCGAAGAGACATCTTCTGCGTACAACGAAGGTACGTCTGATTTAAATTGACTTCACTGCGTCATTCCACTCAAACCTGTGGATACAGCCATTTGTATTGGACCATCAGTATGCGTGCACCCCATGCTAAGACAATTTTCGTCCACAGATAGTTAACGTGACCGTTGTTTGCACAGTCGACTACCAGCCCCAGGGAGCGGGTTGATAGGGTGTGGCCTTTTGTAGGTGGATTCAATGTTCAGTCAATGAAACTTGGATTTCGTCATTTTTTTCTAGTTTATATTTTCGCAACTAACTATCCATCTCCGGAATTTGAGATATTTTTTCACCTGAACTAGGTCTCCACCCGAACAGTCGGAGTTCAGTCAGACCTCTCTCGGCACCAGGCGTAAAGTTCGTGCGATTTCAAGACGAATCGGGACGAATTCGGGGTGATTCTGGTCGTCATATCAGGTCTTCCATTCGTCAGTCCATGGAACACGTGCAAACATGTCCCACAACCCAACGTACAGGTATTATTCCTCTCGGTCGAAAACAGTATTCTGGTCTCCCGACTGCCTATCACCCATCGACTACTGTGACCACGCAGGTCAGTTCAGATGAAACAGTGAACTTCGTGGGTTACCACGTTTTAGATTCTTGTGCGTATCCTAATGAACGTATCTCCGTCTGTGGTTATTTTATCTGATTCCGAAACAGAAACTACCTATCCAAAATATGATTACTGTTAAGTATTATTTAAAACACTGCGTTCCCTTGATCCAATTCACCAGTAACGATAGAAGACATACGTCGCGAGATGTTAACATCTCGTTTACTCTCTTCAGTCACGAACGTAAAACATTGGAATATGTAGGACATGCGGATAGCAACAACAATAGAAACAATCAGCGATTGGGTTTACACAAAACAAGTACTGTTATCAGTTCCAGGGCAGGCACACTGCATTTTTCACATTCGCGCAAACCTTTCGGCCAGCCCCGCTTGAAAGGACTCGAATGTCGCTCTTAAACGCTACTCACAAATGAATGTGGTTGAGCATCCATATATGATAACTGGATAGTGTCTAATGTGAAGTCAGTGTCGCAATGATAAGCACAGTCACTTTGTGAGGACGTGACCGGAGTTCGACTCTCAAGCACCGCGCGGACAGGCACGAATGACAGGTTCTAACAGGAGCAAAATTCAGGCCTAGTGCTCCTCTTCGAGAGGTATTGGTGGGAACTTCTATTTAAGTCTGAAGGCTGATATCAACTGATTCATCATTATCAGCAATACAGCAATACATTAGTGGTTCTCACTGATGCTTAACTGCCATATATAACCAAGAAGAGGAATTCAAGTCCTGGCCAGGATTGTAAAAAGCAGTCGGGGAGGGAAGGGGACCTAACTATTAAAAATAGCCACGCCTATACTCAAACACCAACGTGGGTACACGTTGCAAACAAACAATTGTAAGTGAAAGCAAGGCATCATCAACAAGACATCCTACGACTCCTGCTGTCCCACGTCATTAGGTGCACTTACTTCACAGGCAACTTGGTCAAATAACGGCATTCATGCCATCGAGCTCGATTAGTCACCGCCACATCCGAAGTCTCTAGCCTCTGAATCTGTGAGTCGCGAGCGCCCCAGCCCGGGAGACGAACCCGATCTACAATGGCCAACCCCTTCGTGAACGATTCTATTTGTCTACTCACTTCTACTCACTTCTCACCGTACACCAGTCGGCGGCAACATCGACAAAGAGTGCTCGGTGTGGCAGATGACCAGCTGACTTCCTTAGTACATGGCGTAACTACCTAAGTCTGCACAACCTCGACGAATGAACAACACAACTCGATCGGCAATCACTACGCTGTCTAACCCCTTCGTTGTTTCCCCATTGTTACTACCCGATGGAAGCGATAAAATGCAGATGTTGTTGGTCAACCCCCCGAAGACGGTTCATGTCTTCCACCTTGAACGGCCAAGTTCCACAGTCTTTTATGTTCCAGTCTTAAGCCTCAGAAAGAAGACTCTCTCGTTAGAAATGTTTTAGACTAGTGTATACTACCCTAGCCTCAGAAATGCTAGCGTCTATTTAAATTTTTTTCACATCTGCTGTCGCTTTTAGCGCACACAAACTGGTTAGCAACCTTCAAACCTTTATCTTCTAGCATTAAATACACGTAATCACAGCAGTCTTCTACAAACCCTGCAGTTAGACTCTATAAGACGTATTTTGGAATATTTATCAGAACATTTAATGACACCTAGTATTGTATGTGTTGCTTGGAAAGTGTCAAACGACACCTTGTCGCCAGCAGTCAATCTTCTGCTAGTTAGGAGGTCAATGTGGGCATCTTGTCAGTACCACAGATAGTCCCCTATTATTTCATCTATGACATAAGTAAACAAAAAAGTTGAAAGTGAACAGCCTTGACGTACGCCACTCTTGATGCTGAAACTGTCAGGCAGTTCACCATATACGGTAACTTGAGCTGATGTATGGGGCTATACGCCGACAGTATCTTCACATACTTGGTAGGTACAACTCTGCTACTCCAAAAGTGTGAATCGACCGTTTGAATCGAACAAGCCTGTGCAGTCAAAAAGAACCGTAATTATTCACCCCCCTTCAGAATTTGACGAGGAGTAACAATTTGATTATTACATTCTTGACTAAGACGTAACCTTGTCTGTTCTTCTCTAATGTCTGCCTTTTGAGCTGCAGTGGGTCAACGAAATGGAACGGACGGCAGAACCCTAGTAATAACTGGGCTCAAGCTATTCCCCATACGGTTTTCGCAGGAGCCACAGACTCCCCTCTTGAAGTGAGAAACTATCATTGGCTGACCTCAGCAGAGAGTGGTATTCTGCGTCGTCCACACAAGCTGAACCATCTGAGTCGAAAACTCTACTAACGTCCCCCCCCCTCAACTTCTTTGAAAAGTGCTGGCATGAGGTCATAGGGGTCAGCAATCCTATAATGTTTGAGAACGGAAATGCAAACGGTGACCTCATTTTCAGGGTGTGGTCCTAAGTCAAATGTTACATTGCAAGTTTGTATTAGTAACTCAAGTGAAGCAAGTGACCAGCCAAGTTGACTGCCAAAGTGTCATGCCCAACGTTCTAACCTTCTGAACATTGTAGAGGAGTGTATCATCTGCCTCGCTGATAGTATTATTGACAGACGGACGCTTTGGACCAGTAGCCTGGATATGCTTTAAGAATGTGCTAGTGTTCCCTGAAACAAAATCAGTTTCTCTTTTTTTAACTCCTTTCACTAGCCAAGCTTCACGATCAGCGATCAGACTATGCTTCAGCCTCTTACGGATATCCCCCCTAAACTTGTTATACAATCTACCAGGAGGAATGTTCCTTCTGATATTTAACATTTCTAACGATTTCCCTAAATTTCAATGTTTGTGCAACCCACGAACTACCGTTTTGCATGCTATAGTACTTGCTTATTGAATGGGTTCAGTAGCTGCTTTGATTTGTAGTGCGTGAACCTATGAGCTTGCATTCCAGCCCGGTTTGATACCTACGCTTTATCAACAGTATGACCACTTTTTGATCAGCCAGTTTCTACCTGTGGGGTCGTCACCCAAATAAATGCAAGTACAAAACGACAGACTATCAACGTGTAATCTGCATCCAAATGTGTACTGTAATAAAAATGATAGTGACGAACAGAACAACGCCATCTATGGTCTATCCGAGACCAAGTCTGATTCGGAGAGAGGATGGCCAAATAGAACAGTGTGCCAGACGAAAGTAGCCTGTACTCAGCGAGTGATATGGTGCTAGTGCAAGCCTGCCATCTAAACGAGACTCAGCCGTAACAGGAGATCCGACGTTGGGTGTTCATATTTCCGGCCAAAGTGACTATATCAGACCCATCTGTCGATCTAAGATGAGCGACAAAGTTCGAGCAAAAAACGTCCTTGAAACCGACGTCACTACAATCAGCTGGAGCATAAGTAGACACAATGAAAAGATTTCTGAAGGTTTTGCGTCTAGTGCTGCCCTTCACAGAACCTGCCAAATGGACGACGCAAAGTCAACTGTTAATAAGAATCCAATTTATCAATGCAGCTGCAGCCGTCATGCTAAAGATTATACCTACTCCCGGCCTGACCGATAGCGGCAGCAATGAGATCACCGGTAGTATGTAGTCAGTATCGAGTGAGCGGTGCAGGATTTTGTTAGTTCCATACATTGACTACTATCCTGTATCTTAGTCTGTGAAATGTAGCAGATATCAAAATTCAGTAAATGTCTTCTGTGCATGAGCGACTTGTTGATCTATCATCAAACATAGCCTAATCGGAACATATTTTGCAATTATTACTCGCTTTGTTTGTCTCTTCTCTATTCCAAGTACAGTTTTTTACGTGTTTGCGTCCTCATGTTGGAGTAAACGTTGTAGATCCTCAACACAACAAGTTGGCGTTGATTTGAAGCATAACCAATCACATAAGCCACTTTTATTTTCAAGGTCACTCACACCAAGTCATGTTCGCGTTTTGTTGGATGAGTCATGGTTCTACTAATTTCACTTCATAGTTGGTTTGATGCAGATAGCATTGCCGAAAATTTTACACTTTCATAAATTGTATCGGGATATATGATATCACGTATTCAGAGGGACGCTGAATAGGATGGGGGCCCTGCCTCCCAATTGACCGTGTTAGAAGTGATATATCCAAGATAAGGTTAAGACCTTCCTGGAAGTATCAGTAAGGTGAATTATTTTCTACCCAGTGATATGAATATAACGTAACCGAGGAAGCAACTGGCAATACTGTACATCAAATAGTCTTCGTCAAAAAAATAGTGAATTTGACACTAATACCGAGCTGCTCTCTATCCGTTGGTTAGAAACTCGTCAAGCATGACGTTGAGATGTTCCGACTTTGTTCGTACTATGCTTGGTGTGGATATTATCAAACTGGTCAGTAGCTGAGTTTGTCCCCATTGAATGGTATACATCCTCAGAGGAACAAAGGTCCGTGTTATAAGTGAACTTCACTAACGAGTATTCGGCTTGTTTATCTACTTAAGTACTTATGTCCCGCAGGAAGGGAGAATCGGAAATGAAATCGGAGCTTGTATTTGTATTTTCATGGCAACGTTCTGCAACTTGACATTGCTTTAACGTCAAAAGTTATTTTAAACAAACAAAAAAATTGCATTTCAAACTTTCATGGTTTAAACACACTCCATAAGGCGGGGGTGTACAGTTTATTCGAAAATTTGACGATCGATGTCTGCGTACTGTCCCGTTCACCAAATGGCACCGGTGAGCAATCGATCAGGTTATCTTGCCCCTAAAAATAATCACATTTTCACACCCAAACCATCATAATTCTCACGTTTAAGTAGTTAGGCTGTGCATAAACGTGTTATTTCTCTGTGTTGTGCGCAGCTTACTGACTCCTTGGTTCAGTGATGCAAGATGTGAAATGGCCAACTAATGAGTTGTAAAAATTAAATTAATTCAACCACTAGTAAATTATGCTCGATAGATCGTGTTCTTCTCCCGTGCTGGGCCACTGAGACTTACTCAACCTTCGGTTGTAAACGTGGATGTAAAAATGGAAGCAATAAGAAAACTCTACACTAAAACAGACGGCTGTCGGTTTGCAGCGGTTAGGTGGCGCGCTGTTATTTGCAACAGCACCGAAACTTTCGGACTCATCTTGACCTTCATTGAACTGATTTTTATGATCGGAATGCTTGCCAGCCGCTAATATTGTTTTCGGATGCCAAAGGTAAACCGCAAACATAAGCATTCGTCACGAATTATATGTCGTTGCACTTTACATCTGCACGAGTATGTCAGATTGCATCACGACAAGCTCAAATGTTGCCTTGACCACTTCGTTCACCAGGACTTAGCTCTACTGAACTCATTGTTTATCGGTAACTTCATATCCCTACGAAGTTACTACAACTGAAGTGTGTTTTCATCAATGAGAAAGGTTGCTACTATTAACCACCATCGATAAAGCTGATGGTCAAATTTCAAACAGTGATTATCAGTAATTACTCTTTTCAAAAAGTGAATGTTTATTAATTTGGATATGTTTATTTGTTTGTATGGTTATGTGTTACATCATTTGGCGGAAAACATAACAGACAATTTAGTGATGCTTGTTTCATCTCTGAGTGAGGCTTTTCTTTGTAACAAGGAGGCAACTTAAGCTGAGCTTAATACTTCTCTTCGTTCTACTAGCAGTTTTGTTGAACAATTTGTGTGACAGAAAACTGCAGTTCTTGTGTGACGGCATAGTTATTGCAAAATTTAAATTCATTTCGATTTGTTAATTATCCAGCTTTTCCTCTTGCACTTATCTCATGACAGTAATAAGCCATAATTGGATAGAGAAGAAACTGAACAAAATACTGCTCGATTCATGAAACCATCATGCTGAATCACAAAGTTCCAGTTCAATTTACTGCACAGTCGGCAACTAATCATATGAAATTTTTCTGGATTGCCACTTGCATCACAAAGTTACGTGTAAATCCATCGCATTTTGTTAACACAAACTTTCCAGTTAGATTATTTCGACAAACAAGACGAAAGGCTTGTGTCACAACACTTATAATTTAATAAATTTTGCCATATATTTGCCAATGCATGGAAAAGATCGTTTATATTCAAACAGGGATAAGCAAACTACACCGACAGATGAATTCAAAACGTCAGAGTTAACATTCCTTGTCGTTTTCATGATAGCGTCAATCCCATAATCCCTTTACGCTCGGTTGAACTTCCGGATGATAACAATCTCATCGAATTGTTCTGCTGTTTAACTCTGACAACAGAACACCAACCTTGGGTATTAAATCACGATAGTGTCACTTCATTAAGATGACACTTACAAATGACCATGTGTGCTCCTCTCTTCGATGCGTGACTGTAGTGTCATGATGTTTGTGTTCACTAGGAGTGTGCCTTGTGATCTTGATTTAATCCTACTTTTGTGGCGTGTTTCTTTATTGCATTGATATTCGGCTGGCTTAGTCAGTGTGTTGGAATCCGGGATATCCTGAACAAGTTGCATGAAATGGTAACATTATACACTCCAACTGTAAACCTGAAGTTGTTAGCCTACATCGTGATCTTTGTATTAGCATTTCGTGTCATAGCATACAAGATGGCATACTGCTCGTCGAACTACTAAATTTAGGTATTGCTCAAATGTCTTTTTTTAAAGATATGTCACTGAATCATCGCAATAGAATAGATAATAGACATGTAATTACTAAGGCAGTCAACAAAAGGAATATTTTCTTCTGTTCCTAACATGAAGCGCGCCGGTTCAAATCTTCCGCGAAAACCTGTACGCCATTTCAAACAAACCACTCTAGCCATAGCAGGATGTTTTGGTTAACTTTTAGATTGATCCAGACTGAATATAATTATCTGTGTTATTCTCTTACTGTGGTATTCTGTTCAAATTAACCGAACGTACGCTTCATTATAACTTTCATCATAAGTACGACCACTTTTCTCAACCAGACATTTTCGAATCTCACCAATTCTTGCGAGGATTCGGCGATACGTGAAAGTTCCACACGTACAGTGAGCGTTACAACCGACGTACGGTCCAACTGTGTGAAGTTCATACCAACGTTTACTTGTCATTCATTGTTGTACATTATCTGTTGTTGGTTTGTTCAGTCATTGTTCACTTTACATAACAGTTGGCTTTCTTTGTGGATTTTTTAAGGTAATTGTGTCAAGTTTGAATTGAATTCTGGGGATTTAGGTTATTTCGAGTTGAACACCACCCACACTTTATCTGAGCCCTTGTATCAAATAAGCATTTCAGCTAGCTCATTTCGAAGTGGTTCAAGGTTTGAGGTCTTTTGCTGCTACCTCCTTTTCTGTGACCAGTCCGCTTGAAACCGTGTACCTTCTTCCTTGTGTTTGTCAGCTTGTAATACTGCTGAGCGGATATAAACGGATTTAGAGAAACTATTCGTTTTGCTTGTCAATTTCCGTCACATGGTATTGAAAAGACTTGGTTTTCGCTCTCTATACTCATGATACATGTGTACGATTCATTGCACTCCACAGTTTGGTAATGCGGTTTACTCATGACCCTCGTGATCTCTGTCCATAAGCTATCATTAAGTGAGCAGATCACATCAGTGACGTGCGTATGCCTGACAAGCATCCATTGTACCAGGCGTTATCCACCGTGACCACCAACGGCTAATCACGACATGATCAGGTCATGAACTATGAAGCTTGATAGTTTTATTTACTATAGTCGGTTAGTGACACTTGATCGGTTGGGGACTTCATGGTCACTCAAATCGCTTATCTTGAAGCCCCGTCTGATATGGCAATGTCACAGTTAATAACATGCTTGCACTCGTTTCACTAATAAGCTCCTTGTTTAATCTCATTTTACCATTTTTTTTGCCTTCATTTTGCTTTTGATAAGCTTTTGCTCACAAAATTAGTCATAACAAACAGCGGATCTGACTACTCGATCATCGCGCCAAGCTTATGGCTATTTATATAAGTAATCGTGTCTGCATTTAACGCTCTAGATTTATAGTCTCAATAGGTAGCAGAAATGTTACTTTTTGCCCTCACTAGTGTTATCTTGTTTTTGCGTCGACCAGATATCAGATGCTAAGTCCTATTTGGTGAATAAATATCTCATTTCCACCGGTTGAAGCCAAATCGCTCGTTTCATGTAAACATCACCCCTAAACAACGTGATTGTTCATTAGCGCTTACTTCACAAAACGTTGAACACATGGTCAGTCTATCAGATTATGGTGTACGCACTGTGTATTTGTTAGGTCACTTTTCTTATACGTAATCAGAACGTTCACCACAACGGAGATTTGATAAAATCCAAAGAATTCCAAGCGAAAACGTGATCGTAGATTACTAAAACGTTGCAGTTCCCTTTGGAGTTATCATATATCTTTTATCTAGTTGGGTGACTTTCATATGATTGGAGTCAGCTTGCATCAGCTTGTACTGGACAATAGAATGTTTCAAATCGAGGGAACATATGCTCTCCTCATAAACTATACTGTCTCCAGTGCATGCTTCTCGAAACTTCCTTTTCCCTTATTCCTCCGAAAATGGATAACTTGATATCGTCGGAATATCAATCCACATATTGACCGTATTGTCGACGAATTTTCATTGCCTTACTGGAGTCAAGCATGAGAACGTCCGTGATCGGTATCCCAAGATCGATTTCCTCTACTGTATATCAATCGTTAATCTGATTTTATCTCATTTTGATGTTGATCGTATTCACTGAGCTCTCCGTTGTTTTGCGCAATGTTTCTCGTTTGCTTTAAACTGCTGTTGGACGAAACCTCTGAAATGACACAAAATTTCCCGTTGTTTGTTTGTAAAGGCCATATCGGAAGTGATTGGATTGCGAGATCTGTCTTCGAAAATGGTTCAAACTGAACTCAATATAACGCCACCAAAGGCAGTCGATTCCAATCGTCCTGTCGAAACGGTTGGTTATTGTGCGTGCTCTTCAAGTATTATTTATGCTCGATAATTTCATTGTAATAAATTTACCGCCAACCATGTTTGATCGCAACTCCTTAAAGTTAATGAAGAATGCAAAATTCGAATCTGGGAGGCTATGCCAAACGGTTTCCTCAAAGTTCATCGATACATGAAGGTTGCGATCAAATATGAGTGACGTTCGAATCAATACAATCCTACCCTTTTTGTCTGCGTTGTGGCATTCGGGGGGAGACAGTTTTCTTATCAATCTGATCTCCACCTGTGTTTGAAATTTCTGATTCATCTATTATGTGGCTTGCTGATGGCAACTGTTTTCACTTTACCCCGCTAACAATTCCAGGTTGATACTGATCTGTTGTTTGAAAAGGGGACTGGTGTTGAATTTGAGCGTTCTATCAACTACGTAACGACAAGTGGCCCTCTCCCTGTAATGCCGCCATCCATGGCACTGCCACAAGGATCGGGGACGTTAGAAGAGGATGTGCTTTCTCGCTTGTTAATACGGATTGCTGAACGGGTTGGACAGTATGGCACTGAAGGCAATTTCCATCCAACTGTTTATTGTAAGTTACAGTCACTCATTATCTGTTCTGTATAAACGATACAGGTTGATACTTTCAATTGATTGAGTTGTGTAACCTTATTGTGGTTCAGCCTTGCCAACTGATCAACAGCTCCGTGAACTCGTCGAAGCCGCATTGCTGGAACATGTTGACCAGAGACTACCAAGTGAACATTCCATCCGCAGCCCAGTGCACAGTTCCAGTCGACTGGCGACTCCTTTGTCTTCGCCTGAGCGTGCGTCGGGCATAGGAACGCGTATTTACCAGACGCCAACTCAGAGTCCAGATCGATCAAGTCCAGTACGTGGATTTGGGCCAACACCACCAGGCCTGATGGACGCATGTGTCGGGCGGTCGGTATGTTCTCCTTAGACTAGCCTAGCTTTGGACTTTGAGGTTTCAGTCACTCACCTCTATCCATTCGTTCACTGCACCTGATAAAGGGTCAGCGAGGTTTTAGTTGATCAGCTCATAGAATTAATTGGTTGAATATTAAAAGAGGTCAATTCTGGGAGAGGTAAATTCGTATTTTATGTTGTCAATGTTTTTCTTCATCATAGACTGTGCATTACAGCTACTTGGTGATATCAAAGCCATTAACCACTTTCGCTACAGTGAGTTTGAACTAACCAATGCTGTTCAGTTCCTGGACACATGTTTGTCTAGGCAACTGAAATCGGTGATGCACCAAGAGTTTGCGTTGTTGATCACGTACCGATTTCCACAACGAGAGCTATCTAAACAGCAGAGATAATTCAGTCTGTAGAGTGCCTATTCACAGAACTTTGATCTAAGATATACAGTTGCTAAAGTTTCATCGTTTTATTTTACAATAGTGGATGGTAGTTCGTTTTTATTAACCGCTCAACCTTCTTCCGTGAAGCACAAACTACGATCGAACTGGTTTTGTGTTCGGTTGGTTTCGTAGTAACGTTTCTCCCATCCAAACGGTAAATGCATACTGGTTTCAATGGTCACGTGAGAGAGTAACTTTCAGCTTTAATTTTTACGGTATGCAGCCACCCACTTTGATGGGCATTCGGTCGACGGTTTGATATAGTTTATTAAAGTAGACATTAGTAAGTTAGGAAATGTACGTTGTGTCTCACATTTGAGAATTCGTGATCCGCCTGACAGCTGGACGCGAACCTCGGGGGTTGAGGGGTTAATTGATTTGTGTCTGAGGTCAAGACAACCAGGTAAGTTAACTCGTCATAAGATCTGTCATACAGATGTCACCTTATTGTCGGTTACAGCTCAGATGTCTGTCTACCTGATGTAGGAACGCCAAATATATTTGTTGAAAACCTCCGATTTTGTTGATAAAGAACAATCTACCTTTTTATTTTCTTTTGTCTTGCCTGTAGCTCATCGTTTCATATGTGCCTTACGTTATGGCGATTTAGTCGTCTAGCCAATCAGAGCATTTCCGACTAGCTTTATATCTCCCGTTTCAAAATAGAATACATCCAGATTATATTTGAGTGGATCGTTGTACAAATGAGCCGCATATCTGCAAACAACAGCGTTACTACATGAACGTGTGTTTACATATCTCTGCCCACCTTTTCTCTTTACGTTTGTTCACATTTTATTTCTGTTTTGGTACAGTTCAAGTGACACATTATACAAAGAAGTACGATATTTTATTTTGCCGATATAACTTATCATTTTCTGCTGTCCATTTCAATAAATATCCTAGTCCACTAAGCGTTGATTTGACTCCAATCACACATAAATGAGTTGTGTTCAACTTTATGAAATACTTGCAACCGAAATGCGCTAACTGAGGTCTACAACCCACCTAAGAGTTGTACCAACACTCCCAAGTTTCCACACTTGTCCATTTTAAAAAAAAGTGCATTAGAAATCCTCGGTTGAAACTTTTACTAGTTTGTCATTGATAGTCTCGGTGATCATCAGTGTATGTCCGAGTGACATTTGTGTATGCATCTGCTTACAGCACGTCACCTATTTATCATCCCTCGTCCAACTCAGGTTTCAATTATAATTGTCAAGAAATGAATCTGTGTAATGTTGCCGAATTGCCAATAGGTATGAACATAGGCATAGATAGAACTATGAAATAGGTCTGAAAAATATTCCGTTGTCTCTGGAATCCGTGTGACGTAAAACTGAGAACACCTATAGTTCAAATTCACCAGTTTATCTATTCCAGTATTCAATCTGATGAGTTGTTGTTGGTACTTCTGCTCAGGTATTTGTCTTTGCTAATTACTACTGTAAGTATGCTGTCCGTTAAGAATTGTGCCACAGACTAGTCGTAGACCACACAACCACACTGTGATTGATGATGCTTTTATGGGAAAATCATAATGATGCATGTACGAGCGATGTGGCTACAGCGGTTGACTGTCAAATTGGCCAGATTGACCAGATACAAGCAACTGATTTACCTGACGAGTGACAATATATCGAACATGCCTTCTACGATTTACACCGATTTTCTAAGGGGAAAAAGAACATCCCTCTTTTTATGAAGTCTCACGGTCACTCGTTCCATCACATCCCTGTGAAATAGATTGTTTCAAATCAATAACATTATAAAGCAAAACTCACTCTTATTTGGATGTAGAAGCTTTACTGACAGATAAGGTTGTCGATTTTGAATATTGACTAGATCTTCTGTCATTGACGTGAATAGATTCCGGTTATTTCTGTAACGTACTGTTTTGCGAGGTCGCGACTACTTAACTGACCCGAGTTGGCTGCCACGACCAATTTGTTTGAGCACCTCAAACTTACATCATCTTCTGTTGTGATTTCATTCAACAACTTAGGCTAATCGGTGGCTGGTTGGTTGAATTTCGTTTGTCATAGTTTACCACTTTGGAATGTATTGGATCGTCCCTTTTATTACACGTTCAATCGTTTGACCCCAAACTGAGATGGAGAAAAGAAGTGACAACACCATTTACAGGAAAACTGAGTCACAAGCCTTCTGTATATATGAGACGAAACGATTACTATAAATGGTCAACAAGACACGGGGAAAATCAGACGAGAGTATTATATATTGCAGTCAGACACAGAGCGAATCAGATCAAATGGTCATACATGACCGTCTGGGCGTTGGATCAAATCACATTACGGGTTCATCAGAGAGCAAACGCGTGAAAACAATTCAGATAACGTGCAGGCATTCAATTCCATGGCTGCAATCTGATTGGCTGAGTGGAAACATATCACAACCCTCGTTCATGCCACTCGAAACTGAATTGATCGACCGGTTTGATATAATTTGTCTTGACTGTTTCGTTAGGAAGTGTGCCTTCTAACAGAATAAAATTCACTACCACAAATTCTAATGTATTCGGGTTCAGATTATACAGAACGAAAGCTACTAGTGGCGATCGAGTGTTCAGACCTCTTGTATCGAAGAAATGCGCTGGGTGCGACCCAAAAAGGACATGTACTGATTTGTAGATTTTCCATCTTTAACTTTAGTTGATTGTCCTGATTTCTGACAAGATAAGGAAAACAAAAGTCAGCAGAATTATTTCATGGTTATCCTCAATACTTGATGCTTGCGATGTAGAGGTTCATTTTTTTCACGAATCACTACAGAATCTGGAACATGTATTTATCACTGGAATCGACAAACTCAGTAGAAGTCAGTTCTTTGAAGGCGTCGTGATCCTTTGCCTTCAGCGGTGATCAGTGCGTTTATTTATTGGGCCTGTGCATTTTTCTTGTCGGATAAATGCCCCGTAAAACTAAAATCCCCGACTTTTCTAGGCTGCACCGATGGACTATCAGTTTGAATCCATTATGGAAGACCACCGAAGAAAGTCAGCAGTTGCGGTCCCACATATGCAGTTTTTGTGGTAGCTGACTTCAACACGCCGATACGTTTTCTCACACGAATTAGCCACATACTTTACTTATCTTTCCAATTACTGTGAATTGATTTTTCATGTGAACTGATATTGAAAACATGGCTTCTAATGTGTCTTTCATAAGTTCAAATCGGGCCATCAAAAATGGAATTTGTTCAAAACATGCACGCTACTCTTAGCATAGACACACCGAAAGACAGAGCAGTTGAAAAATGGCACGAGTTTACGACGTTTAGATACATGTATCTCAATAATATCTCACTCAGTGAGTGACCTATAAGGCATACCGATGATTGTCTAGCGGGACAGGTTGAACTACATCCAGAAGGATGTGCTGATCTAACGAAAGAACCCCGCACTTCGTGCGACAACTTGTAGAACACTTTTGTTAAGTATGAAGGATCAATAGTCTGGCCAATGAATGGGTTACAGCTTGCTGGACCTTCAAATAGAAACAATGCGATCGTGTGCCATTTTCGGATTAGAAATTATCCATTTCAGCCGTGGGCTTTTACCTATAATAAAAACAGGGTTCTTATAGTAGTACAAGATTTGTGCACTGGAATGAAAGGTTGAATTCCTTCGACTGTTATCCAAGCACGAGCTGTATCAGTTGTCAATCGGACTCAGTGTTTGGTGATCTGTTGCTGGAATATTCCATCACAGTTTCCTAAAACGCAGTACTGACAGAATCGCACTTAATCGAAATGATATTGAGACATCAAAAGCTATCGGCGCAACAACCGATCAACAAACTAGGTTCTTTATTTTTGCATGATACTGAAGGACCATATGTCACACAGGTGACCCCAAAAACATTGTCCCATATGAGTATGGAGACTTTAACTCATCCACTATATTTCCCAAAGCCCCACTGACAGATTGTCTGCTCTCTGTCTGTTTGACTTCAGCAAAAAGGAACAATTGCAAGAATACAATGTTTTAAATGTTGCCTGATTTTTACGTGAGAGACATACTTACATCTATATCTCATTGGCAAAATGCACTGACTGTAACTGTGCCTATCATTCTGCAAAACTTGTCCCAATTCGGTTGGGCTACGCGTTCTCCAATTAAGCAGATTAAAAGGTGCATCAACGTGTAGGATAGTCAGCTCATGCTTCCCGAGTTACAAGGGTCGCCGTCTTTTGAGTTCTAAGCTTTTGGGCAGCCCGCCTAATTATGCAAGCTCGACCTAACATGAACCTTGCAAGTTGTGACTTTTGAAGAAACTAATGCGTAATAGGAAGTTAGAAAGAGTTGAAACCGGTTGCCACAGAACGATCGAGGATCCTAAAAGAGGACTCTTTAACTAAGCTTCTACGATTTGAAAAACAAATGCACTAGGTTTGTTAATGTTAGTGGGGGGTATGCTGCAAAATGCCCACAGTTTCTTCCTCTCTTTCTCTACATTGTTTACAATATAGGGTTGAGCTGTACCTCCTCCGTATTGTATTGAAATTTTTTATCAACAGGTCATTTGTACATGATTTTCTGTCTCATGGTTTTGAGGACAAGTTGTTTCCATATGTTCGTTTATTTTCGTCTCACTCTTTTCATTCTGTAACCAGACACTCAGCTCAACGGGGACTCCCATACCTGGAGACCGTTACACAAGCAATCGATTGCCAAATGTTACAGACGAACTGTCCACACACCACGACATTACAACTCCATACAATTCAATGCCACCAACTGAGGTAGCCGGTGAATCTGTGATAGGAACTCCGATTAGTCCACGGTCGACTAGAACTAGTCCTTTACGGTAAGTTGAAACATTTGCAGGATTTTTATTCATTTCTACAATGTCCGTGAAAAATTGGCAAGAACCCGTTTGCAAAACATTTCCATCAAAGCTCCAGTGACGATCTGAAGAGCGACGGTTTTTGATCGTTCTTTCGTAACTTCATTCACTCGTGAAATTTTTATTAAAAAGCTCGTGTGAAATATAGGAAATAATTGGTAAAAGATGACATTAAACAAACGGCTACAAGCGTTATTTTAGCATCCGTATCCGACGTCAACCATCGCGTTTCGAACTGTTTACAGTACTGCCATCCCTAGAAGAACGGAAGTGGTCACTTTGGTTTGATCTACATTTTCATCATGAAGGAAAGTCCGGCAGGATTGAAAGGAACAAAAGTGATTTATTGATTTATTAGTAAAGCTTGCTTGACTAAGTAACGCATTTCTGACCGAAAACAACACTGCTGAACAAAAATTGATATGCAATATGACTGCAGTCAGATAGCTGATAAGATTATGGTTAAAATCGTATCGACTTCGAATCAAACCGTTCGGTGTTATGCGTCATTGGTTATGACAGTCTTACATGAGTATCGAAGATAAAGTGGACCTCGGGATACATGCCGAGCCTTCTCTAGCCCCTAGTTATTCCACCTAGTGGTATACCACAATGTACTTCACTTTGTTTTCAACCCGAACATGCTTCTATTGTAAGAGCATTCACTGAGTTTGTCTATCTACTGAATCCATACTAATGAACACTGTCTACAACTGGGAATATTATAGATCAATCGTAAAACTTTCACAGCTTGAGCACAGTGAAGAATGCTTCTGATTGAGATAGTCGTGACGGTTAAAATATCATGTTCGTTAGCGAAATATGGGACTATTTTTATGCTTTATAATAAAGCCTCCTGATTGATTGTGGAGCACATATTAGTTACCGGCTATCGCGTGGATCCGAAGAACATAGCTTTCTGCATCCACACATGATATAAATTAGAAATCGTCCAACCCTATACTAGCCTAACTGATTACCAATCCTCTGATGAATTCTGTGTCCCAAAATTACTCGTGGTGACATAAAAACCTAAGTAGTTCATTCGCTCTTTCGTTCTTCCAATAGCTTTATTTGTTAACACTAATTTTGTTGTAGTCATCCCGCGTGTTACGTGAGCAAAAAGACTGCGGAAATTGGTTAACTTTTCGTAGTGTGCATGTTTCCGACACATTTCTTTCAGCCACAAGTAAATACAAACAAAAACCTTCATACATACACTGTGTTATTTGCATCATAGTTTAGAACTTATTAACCGCCTAATTGGGTAATCGTTTCCCGTCATATTTTGCAAACTGACTAAAGCATGTCTTGTTTATGGTTGCCATCTTAGCAATCTTTCCTTCTGTAAGTTTTGTTTTTAGTTAGAGGATTATTACATCTATTCACAGTTGATTAACTATTTACTCAAAACTCTTTCAGATTGACAAGTTTCCTAATCAGCTCCAATCGATGAAGTAAAGTTATTGTTTTACGCAACAAATTTCTCATTCATTAAGTCCTGTGGTTAGAGATTTTATATGCAGCAAGGTAATCGCGACCTCCTCAGCTGCTTTTGTATATTCCACTCACTGGAAAAGAACTTTCATAACGCGACTTATTATCAATATCACTGTCACCAACATTAATATTACTCGTACACCATTTTCCATAGCAAACCGCGGTTGCTCTCAGCACAGACCTCTCCAACTCGTCCGGGTCTTGTCTACTCACCGGTCAAACAAATGTCCAGCAACTCACCTGACTATACCCCAATCACCCATGATGTTCCATCCTTGGTCACAAACGGTGAAAGTTCTGTTTACAGTGAACCGTTCAGTTTGACTGCACCGAATACATTCAGTGATGGTGTCTGGCTTGTGGATCGATCTGAAGGTGAAGCTCCATTCCCAGCTCCATATCACATTGTGAGTCGAATTACAGCAACTATGGGCGCAATCTCTCCCGGTGGTGTATCAGAGGTGAGTCAGTTTATTTCCTCATGTATAAAAAACACGACCTGTTTGTGTAGCTGTTTTAATATTTATCTACTATACAGAATTCGTGTCTTGTGGCGACACCACTTAAGCGGTGATGTAATCAGACAAAGTTCGTCAGGTTTGGAGGCCGTCCTTTAAACAATTTTATTTCAGCGGTTAACTTGGTCAAGATTCACATCACGTATGTTTACTCAAACCTTGCGAAACCGTAATTTGTTTTCGCTCACTGGATATGACTGAAACCAACATCACATTAAGCAGCAGATGACTTGTAAAAACATGATGAAACGTACGTCCGGTTTGACTTCTGTTAGCTCTTTTCAGCTAGGAACTAAACGGTTCTAGCTATACCAAAACCGTCGTTATAGCGAACGTCATCATAATTAAGTGATCGATAAAACTAGAGGAATTATTGGTCTAAAATGTTATCATAACCCAAATCCATGAAGCTTCGATGCTACTGCTGTGTGGTTCACTTACGGAATCAAGACAAACGACCGTCTTCCGGTTGAAACGTATCCCGATAGAAGTGTATTTATAGGGAACACTCGTAGTTCGGTCGTCTTGTCGTTGATCTATTGGCAAATGTCCCTGACTTCCCTACCTGACCTGAATTGGCATCTGCTTGAGCCGACTGTCATTATACTAACTACCCTCGAGTCCTTAGTACCCATGATTTTTAACTAACTACTCAAGTTTTATGGCTTCACTAACTGTTTATAACCACCGCACCAATAGAATTGGACGCTTAACAACAAAAAACGTGGACTATACACTCAGAAACTCTTTGGATTACTACATAAATCCATCAGATTCTTGTGAGTCTCTGTTTCGAGTCCCAGGAAGTCAAGTGTGTTTGTACATACTGTTGAACGTGTCGTACTAAGTAAACAGTGTACAAAAGAAGAGATGGACATGATATCTGGAAATACCGAAAATCATAGTCTCATCCCCTATGTCAAACTGTTTTGTAAAGCTATCTTAATCTGTAAGACCACTGTGTATCAAGTAAAGGGCAATATAAATTTGGCCTTTACGTCTATGATAACGAATGCCTCCATGATGAAAGGCTTGATTTACCGCTATCACAAGATGTATACGGTAAGTCAAAGTTTAGCCAATTGCGTGTCACTAACGCATGAGACGGCGCGTGCGGGTACATGACTTATGTTAACGATTGTAAACTCTGCCAGGCTTGTATGGTTGAGTGGCATTTTCCTTCACACACGTGCTCACAGTTCACGGGGCACCATGGTGAGAAAGTAGAGCGAAGAAATTTGGGGTCCATCTGGAAAGACAGGTTCTCGCGTTCTGTTCGGTTCGGTATGACCGGATGGCATCAGCTAACAGAACCAAGAAAAATAGGTGAACGTCTATGACATTCAGATCAACCGCCGGATGAATATCGTTCAGCTACGCCTGGTTAAGTGAGCGGTGTTCTGATAATGACAACCCCACCTATTAGATGATCCGTCAGTGAATCACATTACCTCCACTACGCACTGAAATGACTAACAGCCTGGTGAGTGAATGATTCAATGGGTCAATTGCACATGTGCGACCGATGTTACGTACAGTTCTACTTCTACTGTTCGAAGTATCTACATAACAAAAAGTGTACCAACGACGTGCTCAATGGATAGTATAGTATTTTTATACCACTTTTACTTCAAAACTTGACATCGACCCCTTCTTTTTCAAATAGAAATGGAACGCAACAGGCAACTTTCATTGTCTACTTTGTTATGAGTAGTTGAGTACCGACCTCTGTAGAAAAGAACTACCATACCCGAGCCTCTCTGTAGTTCGGCCTTGTCAGTAATGTACATTTTTGCCGATCTCTAGATTAGCAGCCGGAATATGCTGGGATGATGGAACTGATCCAGTTAGGGTACATATCCTACCATCATTGCCATGCTTCAGTTGTAGACAGTGACCGTTCGTTTATCAGACTCAACTCAGACTCATGTGAACATTATCCATCATACAATGCTAAAACTCCATTTTTATATCCTCTTTTCCAACACATGAGAAACTTAGTGAGTCATCACACATTGACGTCAAGTGAATGAAAAGTAACATCAAGACAAGTGATAATTTTATTCAGAAATCTTTAGGTGGATGAGGTAAATCAAAAATGTCCATATATTAAGTGAATTTGTGCGTCTCTATCATTCGTGAAAGTTACCACTCAGCTTGTTTTTTCGCCATGCACAAATAAATCAACTATGTTTTTGCCTTTGCGTCCCGGTCGAGGTACAGTTGGTCACCAGCGCGACTGTTATTTTTGTCTCTTGTAACCATACTTATGGCACATAGTTTGATTTAGTTGTTCTGTTTCACCTACCCAGTTCATTCATTCATTTTCCAGGATTCCTTCGAACGAAACACTGCGAGTTCAGCAAGTGACAGTTTGTCCGTTGCACGAGTGCCTGAACACCAGCTGAGTGCCGGTGAATTGCCGTTCAACGTTCGTCAAACAAGTGTGCACAAGGTTACAAATCCTTTAAAGGATCCGGTATTAGCCATTTCTGCTATGCGGCAGGCGGGTCACTTGGATTCAGCTATGTTACCGGAAAAAGAAAAGCGCATGGTCCGAAACACAGCTGCCACTCTGGAACGCGCGAAAAAGTCGCAAACTACTGCCGAATGGCTGTCCGGATTGTGCGGTGTCCGCAGTTCTAAACAAGGCGTTAACTCACCTGGTCTTGCTCCTCAAAACTGTCAAGGGGCCATTAGCCCGATTCACAATAGCGAATCGGAACCCGGACATGTGGTCGATTCACCCAAATCGGCTAGGTTGAATTCGTCACGAGGTTCAATGCCACAGACAAAGCAGACGCCTGTACCACGTTAGTTCTCGATGACAACCAATCCGTTAGCTGTGAAGATTACGCATGACTGATACGCGTAGATTGACTTATTTCACACTGTCTTAGTGCACTGTAGACGGAAATCAGAATTTTAACCATTGACATTCAGTTCTGTCGAACAGCAGCGAGGCCGATGTCGAATTCAATTTATTCTCATATTACTGGGGATTGATTATTAGAATGCATCTCAAACCAACACACTCAAACGGAACTTAATTCTGCTCCAGCAACACCAAATCAAGATGACTATTTGTTACCAAGTTGTTCTTATGTGTCTAACCTAACGCTCAAGCGTGTTTCGAATATCAGTATTTTCTTGTCATCCGAATTGCTTATCTGTGGTTGTTAACTACTTCGGCCTACATTTGCCATCAATTGTACGTACAATGACCATATTAATCAGTTACTGATTGGGATGAATGATAGAATATTCGAAAACAGAAGGCAAAAACAGCAGTCTGCACGATTTGTTGCCTGGTGAGTTTCACTGCATCTCATCAGGTACATACTACAGTGTTGCTGTTTGTGTTATAGAGTCAAACAAGGTCAACGAAAAGAAATGTAAGCCCACACGTATATTCGTCACGACGGTTTCCGACTGAGGACCATGTCTTTCTGTTGGAAGGGGAGTAGTTGTCAGGTGCGAATAACAACAATCAGTAATCAGTTAAGGAAGACTGTTTTATTTTTATTCGGGTGCAATCAATAGTATACCTTACAGGCTGTAGAGAGAACACGTGACTCAGTAGAAGTACATACTATATTGTCCCATTTACGAGCGGTAGCCTCATTCTTATGTGAGTGGACGAATGAGCCGTTGGCCGTTGCAGACATGACCAATCAGAAGCAGCTTGAGTCTAAGCATGAGTGTGCGGCACACAGGCGGCCTTGACGCGTATACAACAAAACCTTCGTCAATTGTTGGTTAGGTAAATTTCAAGTTGAACATCACCCACAATCGATCGCAGCTGTCGCATTCCCATAGACTATCCAGTCGGCCCCTTTCGAAAAGGAGCGCTAGACTCGAGTTTCGCTCTCATTAGAGCTCGACAGTAGGGTATATCCTCGCCACTGCCGGGACTAGAACCACGGACACGCTGTTCATGAGGCAACCGTGTTTACCACTGCGTCAATGACCTCACGTTGAACACGACCGACTTATCGTATGTGAACGCTCAACCACTTTCGCTTACGGTTAGCTAAATGTCTTTGAAACCAATAATTATGATGACCCTATGTCCAGAGGTCAACAACTGGTGTGCGGCCGATTATGCTGGTTGCCCAGTGCCAGTTGCTGGAACCTATTTCACCTCATGTTCTCCCTATGCCGGAACAGGCTCGGCTTCTCGATTGTGCAACTGTGGTTTTGTTCTACCCACCTGGGCACCCACACTAGTAGTGGGGCTTTCGCTGGAAGGATTAATGTCCAGCTGGTTGAGAATAACATCTTGACGAAGGCCACATAGAATATTTGACCGACTACTGTTAGAAGTCGCCAACTAAGTTGTTCCATCACACCATCACCTTTGTAGAGTAACTGTAAAATGACGCTCCGCTTGGGCACAGTTATGTCTCGTTGCAGCATGGTCAAACTTGCTGTGCCGCTCAATGAATGCACTATAATAGCCATTCGATTGCATTACTAATTGTGGGTGTTGTATTTCACTGAGTAAGGTGACTGAAATGCATATTTTCCCGCCAGGCTGAAATAAGGTACGAACCGGAGCACTTTTGTATTGAATTCGCTCACAGATGTTATATCTCAACTACTGATCTGTCCATGTGGTCTTTCTATGAATAAATCTTTCGATTGTGCCGTCGGGTCGTCAAGTTCTAAGGTTGTCAAGAAAGGCAATAGATTGGCCATTTTCTTGTTGAATTGAAAGTTATATGTTGAGGGATGCATTTGAACCTATGGGTGAAACAGGTTCCAACAACCTGGACTGCACAACCAGTGCATTGCAGACAGCCAGCATAATCGGTCACACACCAGTTGTTGACTTCTGGATGTAATTTCATCATAACTATCGCTTTCGAAGTCATTTACCCAACCAACATTCGACGACAGCTTTCTTTCAATGAAGCTGTTGTTGTTCGCACCTTGCAACCACTTCCCTGCCAACATAAAGGCATGATCGTCAGTCGGAAACTGCCGTGACGAATATATTTGTGGTCTTACATTTCTTTTCACTGTACTATGTACCCGACGAGATGCAGTGAAATTCGCCAAGCAACAAATTGGGCAGTCTGCTGTTTTTGTCTTCTGTTTTCAGATTTATTGTAGGAAACAATTATTTTCAATTCCTCTTGTGAGTTGTGTACTGAAGTTTTTGGTTCACTTCATCCACTTTGCAAGACCGATAAGATGACATTTGACAAAATGGGTCAACACAACGATTTTATTTTGCTATACGCTTACTGGTATATCATTTCCATTTATACACCAGTGCTCATAGCAGAACCAATTAGACGAACGAATGAGGAGAGTAGATATTGAGGTTACATTCAAGGTAGACAGATACTATGAATCGTCTTTTGTATATCAAGCACCGTTTGTCATTTTTCATTCAACATTGTTTTGTTAGTCACTAACAGTATTAGGTTAATGTGGTGTAATAACACGGTGAAGGTGCTGCTAGGTCGACGAGGTATGTTTCTTAACCGCTTACTCCGAGTTCATTTTTATGGCTATTTACTTCGTTGGTTGTTTGCGTCACTGACTAAGTCAATCACTAAAAGAGGTACACAGTCATTCTATAAAGTAAATATCAGTTAGCTCTGTCGACACATCTATCACTGTATGTGCTAGTGGATTTATGTGTAAATTGTGAGACTGACGCCTTGATTCTCGAGTTTACGAAACCTACTGGCGAATTAGAGCACCAGGTACAGTTCAAGGTAGATTGGAATTCGGGATGTACAGCACTGACCAGCTCATCCCAACGAAGTCGTTGTGGTAGGACAATCAACTCCTTAAGTAGACGGTTTTCCCATTTCCGGCTTGATATGAACGTTTATAAACTTTTGAGGGTATTCACTTGTCGGTTTAGCTTTTGTTGAAAACCTATTCTCTTGTGTCAAATCTTCATTCATGTATTTCCAATCAGATATGTTAAGTACCATTTCGATGAGACCATATTCATATGCAATTACCACAATGCTGGAAAACAGAAGGTATCGGCCACTCAAAGTCGTTATACGCTGATCAGAGCTCCGACAAATGCCCTCATGGTGCCTATAGCCAACCATCGAAAATTTGAATGAAAACATCTTGCATCACATTTTCTTGCTGTTCTAACGAATAACTTGTTAAGCAGCTTACTATTAGGTCCATCTTCTGTCTGGTGATTGTATTGTATAACATAGTACAAATCAATACAAAACCAAACGGTTCTCATTGCACGAGTTTACGTCCGACTATCATTTACTAAATTGGCTAGGCTTTCGCCCAGAACAGTTTCCGTGTAATTCCAACCGACATTGGGGCAGGTTTTCGGTACCGGTACTTAGTTTGAAACCAGCGACACTAACCTGGACAGTAAAAGTGAGTACATGTTTTACCCATATCCACCCATTAGTTCAAATGATATTATACGGAACATTCCCGACCTATACTGCTACCTTGGCGAGGTGGTCGGGCTTGTGTACT